>JABUQX010013947.1:0-30425 GCA_015478945.1 Trachelipus rathkii
GTCCATCTGAACACATTGAACTTTGATCTATACTTCTTATTCCAGACATAGTCTCACTACTATACAATAACACAGGTAACAACATACCCTCATGTAAGACCCTAGTGCACTCAAGACTTAGTCCTTACATTCACCACGACTTTAATTGCACCAGCCACCTTGCGCCGATCCAACTTTCCTACTACAACTCTGCATCAATTCCGTTCGCCTTCTCATCCAACTATACCCAATATTAAAGTAGACACTTGTTCCAGCTGCTCATCATCTAACATAACTTCACACTGAGGGTTGTCCTCACTCACAACCATAACCTTACTCTTATATACGTTTACTCTCAAGCCCCTCCTTTTACACACCCTGCCAAACCTCTCTACCAATCCTCTCAAACTCTCATATTCGCCACATAAAACCAAATCATTCGCAATTTATAATAGGTAGGGCCACCTCATCATCTCTCCATTCTCCATCATTTCTAAGCACAACTTTCCTGCCACCACCACCTCGAATTCTTTCATAACCCCATCCATATACAAATTGAATAACCAAGGAGACATAACACAACCCTGCCTCACTACGCTATTAATATTAAACCAATCACTTTTGACACCATTTTTCTTACACATGCCTCACTATCGTCATACAAACTTTTGATTCCATTCAAAAGCCTACCACTAACACCTGCCATAGAGCTTCCATATTAACCCTATCATACTCCTGTTGCAAATCCATAAAACCTAAATACAATTCATTCTTCTTCTCCCTCATTTTCTCAATCATTTGCTTCAATGTAAAGATTTGATCCACACATCCTCTACCACTCCTAAACGCACCTTGTTCTTCACCAATCAGTCCTTCAGTCACTCGACGCACTCTTTCGACCAAAATACCAGCATATATCTTCCCTACAACACTCAATAAACGAATTCCCCTATAATTTCTACAGTTCCCTTTATCTCCCTTACCCTTATATAAGGGTACTATTACTGCTCTCCTCCAATCCCTCGGAACTATACTCTCCATAAACGCTTTATTACACAATTTCCAAATACAATCAATCACCATCTCGCCTACGTTCTTGATCATTTCACCAGTAATTTCATCTATTCCTGCAGATTTGCCATTCTTCAACTTTCTCACTCTACCCATTACCTCCTCCTTGCTAAGACCTCATCCCCAAAATACCTATTCCTTCTTGCACCATCAAACCCACACACATTCACTATCACCTCTTCATTACTGCCAATATTATACAGAATTTTCGTAACTGTGTTTCCACCCACTCTCCACATCCATTCATTCAGTTACCCAAAAGCAAAAAAAACCCCATTCCCTATCATTATTCTAAGCAGGTTCCCTTATTCTCCATTCTTAACCTTTCGCGCCTTCCTTGCCAGAAGAGCTTCTGATTCGCCTTGTAAGCGTCCCCACTTCCATTCGCCTTTCTTAAACGTTTCATTTACCTCTCTTTCTCCTACGGTATCGCACCTTTTAGTATTTCTTTTTTTTCCTCCTTATATAATTCCAAGCATCTTTTTTTTGAAACTTTCTTTTGCTTTTAGGACATTCAACCCATGCTTTTTTTTTTTTTTTTTTTTTTTACTTTTACGCTTGTTTCCCCTCTTAATTCCACCACTCACTGTTAACATTCTTGCTTCCTACTTTAGCACATCCACATACTTATTTTGCACTGCTAACAATTGCTTCCTTCGTTTGCTCCCAGATGTGTTCAGTTTCAACTTGTTCATATTCAACTATTTTACTTGCGAGCGCTCTTACATACTTATCCTTATTACCTTGTTCACCTTAACTTCTCACTCCTTTAATTTTATCCCACTGTCCTTCGTATTCACGCTTCCTCTCCATCCAAGCCCCCACTAACTTAATTTTACATATAACAACATAATGATCCGATAATCCCATTCCTAAACCCCTCACTGATTTAACATCCAACACATACTTCAACATCTCCTTCTTCACCAATTTAAAATCAATCATGCCTCTTAAACTTGAAACCATCCTCTACCTACACCACTCTTAGCTTGTACTTATGGAGTACTCTGTGTTTAAAGAAAGTCATTACTTACCACACACATACCTCTCTTCTCACAGAAATCAATCACCTTCCTTTCATTCTCATTTTCTCCCCGACACCCAAAACCACCTGTTATACTATCCCTTTTTTGATCACCTACCCAACCATTCAGGTCCCCCAACACTATCAATCTGAAGCTCCTACTCACCCCATCCAAAACATCATTGAGATTATCCCAAAAAATCGTACTCTCTTCAAACGTCTGTCCCTCAGTGGACACCGTACGTCACAACCCACACATACTTGACCTTTTCAAACTTAAAACTTTTAACATTAGAATTCTAGGCACACTCACACACGCAAAGTATACCATAGCTCATTTACCAACCAAGTAACTCATCCAAAATATGGCAACTCCATTCTCTCCCCCGCTCTTTTCCACACAAGCACACACACATTGCCACACCACACCACTCTTTCACCTTATTCATTTTTACTCTTGTTTCCAGTTCACAGCGAGCCAAACCAATTAGCCCTTTTCTAAATACATCCATCACCTCTCTCCGTCTTCTCCTCAATCCATTTTTTCAATTGACCTCTTGACAGTCTCCCATTCAACTGCAGTTTTACAACCTTACGATTCATACCAAATTTCGCCCGAAAATTAGGAAAGGATGAGTTTACCCGTTGAATCACGACCATTCCTCCGAGGCATGCATACAGAATCATAGCAAGAGCTACTAGGTGCTTGTAGTGGCAGCGCAACCCAAAACTACCACCGTGCCCTTATTCGCCTTCTTACGACACCGCAGGACATACAATGTGGGCAATCTCTTTCCTACACCACACAAGGGATATGAGTAGTAAGGATGTCTGTAAGGTGTTGTCTGAAGAGGTGTGTGTAACTTTAAGTAGTTTATATATGGGATAAATGGTGGTCAGTAATATGTTGCTGGAGGATGAAGTGCTGCTAAGAATATGAAACTCAAAAGAGAAACCGGCGCACCATTAAAAATAGTAGGGAAACTTTTCAACGCTTCGAGTATGCGTGTACAACTTCTCTCTCTCTCTCTGCTCTCTCTCTCTCCTCTCTCCTCTCCTCTTCTCTCTCTCTCTTCTTCCCCTCTCTTCTCTCTCTCTCTCTCTCCTCTCTCCTCTCTCCTCTTCTCCTCTATCTATCTACTCTCTCTCTCTCTCTCTCTCTCTCTCTCCTCTCGCTCGCGCTACCCCTCTTCTCTCAGAACCTCAACACAAGCAGGCCCAATCCTACTCGACAATAATTCATCAACACAAAAACAAAAAACCACGAAAACTCCAGATCCTCTTTATTTCAGTGATGCGGGTGGAGGTCCTCGGTAACGAGGTTTGATTACTAAGTGAAAGTTGTTGAGAGATGTCTAAGAGATCTTAGCATATAATACAATTCGCAGAGCTATAGCGCGATAGTTAGAGGGATCAGAGCGGCTTACCTTTTTTTCTGAATAGGGCTGACATGCTGCGAAGTTCCCAACACTGAGGAAAAGTTGCTTAGTATTGAGACATTAGAGAGTATAGTGAACGAGAGGCGGGGATAAGCACGGAAGCACACTCCCTAAAAACTTGGGGGAGGAATGCCATCTGGGCCACCGGTCTTCCTATCTTCATAGATTTCAGGGGCCTATGCACCCGATCAAAGGTAATCACAGGCAAAGACATAGGACAACCTGAGCAGGAGAAGGAGAGAAGAGATATGCCAGAATCGTCTAGGGTTGAGATTAGTGGAAAAAAGGAGGCCGAAGAGGATTGGCCTTTTCAGTTGGAGAATAAGACAGAACCATTAGAGGAAAGGGAGATTTACAGAAGCTAGAGATTGTTTTGGCAAGAGGCCAGAAATTGGTCAGTAGGAGAACCAAGGAATTTAGCGCACTTTCGTTTTGATGAAGCCACTTTGCTCGTCGAAGAGATACCCTGCAACGATTTTGCTAGTGAATGAAAATGGCGAGATGATTGGGGAAAACGAGAATTTTCCCACCCGATACGCAATGTCTCAGCTGAATGGCCACGAATAACAAGCAACGATTGAACCGATGGTTTAGTGAGAGAGAAAGATTTAGTTGATGAAGGAATGAACTTGCTAGTCCCATCAACGTTTACAGCTTCCCCTTTATCTTAATATTTATACATCCATTCATTTTTCCTAATCTTAGGTAGCTAATTGCTATCATCTGCAAACTTGGAAACCGTAGCATTTTAAGTCCCTGGTCTAAATAATACATATATGAAGAAAACAGCAACTATGACCTAAGAAATTTCGTTTACGGACACAAAACATTGTCTCCTCATTTTCATTAATAAATACTTTTTATTATTAATTCATTATTATTATTATATTATTATTATATTATTATTGTTATTATTATATTCTTGTATTAGTATTATTATTATTATTATTATTAGAGACTTAAGGAATCAAAAATTTGATTGCTTAAATAATTTGGGGGGGGGTTGAACCCCTGTCTGAACTGTCTACAGCCTCTATATATATATATTATATATATATTATATATATATATATATATATATAATATATATATATAGTATATATATATAATATTATATATATATAAGTATAATATATATATATATATATACTATATAATATATATATATAATTATAATCTATAAAAACTCCCAGGAAGGGCTTTCCCCTGTCAGTTGTCAGCATCTTCTTCCTCTGGCCCGAAACTCTTAACCCTAGAGCACTCTAGAAGACTATTTCTCGGCGCGCAAGGGTTTCGGACGCCAGTCCTCGAGTAAACACTCTCAGTAGGGTTTTCGCACCTTCAGTAGAAATAGCATTGTTGTTCATTATTCCTCCCAAAACCTCGTTCTCCCAGAGCTCTCCAGAAGATCCTGCTTCTAGGCCATAAGATTCAACGCTGGTCCAAGAGTAATAAAAGCAAAAGGAAAGGACGGGTGCTAGCCCTGCGCCCTATGACCATGCGAGAAAATTCATCATAATCCCTGACTGCGCCGTAATATCCATCCATTATCGAGCATAAATCACCTAGAAGTAGTTCCAATAATTTGTAATCCCAAATCATAACTAAACAGTTATTCATAATAGTTTAAAAGAATTATTTCTAAATATATATATATACTATATATATATATATATATATATATATATATATATATATATATATATATATATATATATATATATATATATATATATATATATATATATCTTTTTAGATAAAAAAAAAATATATATTTATATATATATATATATATATATATATAATATATATATATATATATATATATATATATATATATATAGAGAAGAGAGAGAAAAGAGAGAGAGATTTTTTTTAAATATATATTTTCAAATAATCGTCATCGTCATCGGCATCGGTCATCGTCAAAATTTTACTATTAATCGTCATCGTATCGTGCAAAAAATTCACTAATCGTCCCATTTCAACTAATAATATATTATATATATATATATGTGGCGGAGAGGAAGTACGCTGGGATCAACAAACAAGTGTACCCGACGGTGAGGTACCTCTCTCCGCTCTTTCTAGGAGATATGAAGTTCGAAGAATTTTTGATTTCGGAAGTCAAAGTATAGGAGATTACGTCAATGTTAGGTTTGTGATGTTCAAAGATAGTGGTTTTGAAGGTCTAGTCAGCACAGCAACCACCTGACACCATCCGGGGTAATACGGAGCAGATTAGGCTATCTCCGTAACGGAGGAAATTTGTCATTTAGGACTCCGTTGGCCTGCTGACTTGAATGACTATCGGAGAGGATTGTGAACTTTGATATAAAATGTTGATACAATCTAAGATTTTTACCTAAAGGAAGATGTAGAATTATTTAGCTCGTTTCCCGGAGCTTTCTCGAAGATTAACCCGATAGAGGTCTCGAAGATTAACCCGATAGAGGTCTCGAAGATTAACCCGATAGAGGTCTCAAAGATTAAGAATAACAATACCAAAAAACATCAATATGAAGGATAGTGACACTCCATAAAAAAGTGTTATCTTTACTAAAATCGCTCAGAATATATGGTGGGAGGTCTGACAAAAGTTAATGTTTACCACAGTCCTACCCCAACAATATATAAATAAAAGATTATGATTAAATAGAATTAGTTAATACACCTTGGAGAGCAAGTTAAAGGTTCCAATGTGTAAAATATGTACAAGAGCACAGACAGCTCTAGGACCAGATACGAGAGTGGAAACCGAACGCTTCCAAATATTGCTCATGCATAAAAATCAAGGGAATAAGAAATCCAGACTCAACAATTGTGAATAAATGATGACTTAACTGAATTGACTGGGGGAATGGTTCCAAGTGGTGAGTATGATTCAGGAGAATACAACTATGCTGAAGTACTATTAAAGAGGAAGGAATCACGCCAAATCCCAACGTTAGAATTGGCAGGGAGAGGGATCCAGATGAACCACAACTCCGAAACAACTCCAAGAAGAAAGATTCAGGATGAATTCCAACTTTAAAATAGCACCGAGGAAAGATTCACTAAGGAATCCCACTCAAGATTATCAGCACAAAAAGAAAAGAAGGAATCCCAAGATTGGAAGAAAGATTCAAGTGAATCCCAACTATGAACCCTGTCAAATATAAACAATTATTGGTATTTATACCATAATTTATATTTGCATATTTGACAGTTAAATGAAGTCACATATATTTATTCTATCAAGAAACATACCCTGATATATCCAAGAGGGGTCTTTCTTAAATGGAGATTAATGATGTCAACGGCCTTCCAGCAAGCAACAAGATAGTAAACTGTAATAAGAGTTAAGTTTACTATCTGTACATTATTACAATTCTTACAGTTATTAATTAATAAAATCAAATAAATTTGCAGCACTGACCTCTGAGACAGCTAGAAAGGCTTATCACTTCTTGTGTATATAACTGTTTAGCACAATTATCTCTTTGGTATCATTTGTGCTCCTGGTGCTATGTTTATCATTAAGTTTATATTATATTATACAAAAAATCATAACAAGATGTACTAAAAAAAAGAAAAACTGGTATAGTATCTATACATGTTATAAGGGTTTTTCAATAACTGAAGACATATAATAAATAATATAAAGTATCACAGCCTGGATCAGAAATGGAAACCATTCCAGACTGTATTATAAAAAACATTTTCGAGAATAAACAACACCAGAATAAGATAGCGAATTGCCAATTGACACCATGGATGCACGATCAATATCTCCCTTATATCCTCCCCCACTAAATCTAAACCCCCACCTCAATTTTCCACGTCGTTCGAAGAAAGACAGGAGTGAAGAGGCAAAGAGCATAGAAACAGCGCGCAGGGAAGGATACTCAGGACTCTCTACTAAGCTATGAATATTTACAAGATATATATTTTTTTTTTTGACAATATTCATATACAATTTCATGGTTAATTTTTTTAGATAAATTTCACTAATTATTCTTCTAGAATTCTAAGAGAATAAACGGTTCTAACAACAAGAAAAATCAAGTTAAAGGGTTCCTTGTTGATATAATCCCACAACCAAGAAGAATCAAGTAAAAGGTTTCCTGGTTGATATGATAGATATGAGGGGTGACAATAGGTACTTCCCCTTAACAATGCTGTTATAACAAGCATCGATTATGTCGGCCTCTCTGACGGTATTATTGTTTGTCCATTAGGATTTTCTTCTATAAGAGATCTTGATTTTTACCAATTCAACTGTAGATGGACAGTTTCCTCATCCATTCGTCAGATAACACAGGATCTTCTATAACTTGTTTGGCCTACTGGTGTCCCAATCCTGATTAATGTGTTCTTGGTTGGTTTGACACATACATAGCTTGCCCAAAGGACTGTAGAAGTAACTTGGGATTGGGCATTCACCTTTCAGCAGCCTCAGTAAATTTTTTCAAAGATCGATGTTTATAATTGATTGAACACAGGTACGCAACACATATGGTGCGGCCTGACACAGCAGTTTTATTGGTTTATCAGAAGATCTCTCGGCACCTAACAATGGCATGATGAATACTGATCGTCTGTTCCTGATACTCTGGGATACCGACAGAGATGTTTCTCGATGTCTTGTACTATGTAGAGTCAATCCTGAAAAACATCAAAATATCCGGCAGTTATTGAGTCATGGAAGGATTTCCAATTATAAAAAAAAACATGAGCATATTATCTAGTCTAAGATTATTAATTTTTACTACATAATAACTGTCTGGAAGCGAAAAAATGACGTAGAGTAAACTAAGTCATTTTCACCTTCACTATTTCTCAACTGCACTTATTGATTTGGGGAAATCAGAAGTACAAATTAATTATTGAGAAACTGACGAGTTATAATAAAAAAAAACAAATTTAATTATATAAAATTTAAAATTTGTATCTTTAAAATAAAGGTATACCATCAGAAAATAGTTGCTTGGAAAGTTCATGGTTGTTCATCGAAAACACACCACCTCAATAATAATGAAAATTTTTTATTTTCATTATTATATTTTATATTTCGAAAATAGAAACAATCTAGGAAGTCTTTTTCCTGATTCTTTCTATTTTCTTGTTATACTTATGAAATCACCCAGTTGGCCCATTTAATTTGAAGAGAGAGAGTCTTACTCATCCAAGTATTAGATTGATCAGAGAACATCGGATTATCTCCTTCAGGAACCGGGACAAATCTGTAAAATAAGTTTTAAGCTCCTCCGGCCCACAACCTGTCATAAATGACCGGTTCGTTGGAACCAAGGAACTGGTATATATATATGTACAATAGGTACATATATATATATACAGCTCAATATATATATATATATCAGTTTGTGAGGTAGGCGGTTTTCGATGACTCTATACATAATAATTATATGCATTTGTTTTGATAAATATATACTAGACAGTATATATTTATACATTATGCGTATTTAACCATTTGTGGTTAAATAACTTGAGGAATTCTATTACACAAGACTATTTTGATTTTTAGTTTATAGTTTTAATCTTTAGTCTGCAAGCATACACGAAGAATCCAGACACACAAAGATCAACTATACAAGAATCATGTACACCAGGAGGGTTTTTCGTCTTATAAGTTAAAGGTTGTAGACGATCAGTCACACTAGAAAGCATACATTCAAAACAGCTTCGATAGATGAAGATGTTATAGAACAATAGTTCAGAAGGAAGTTTACTTAAGAGATTAAGAAAGATAGGAATAAGAGTTTTTTTTTTTCAGATAACTTATCAGAACTATGTACTAATAAGTTTGATTGGCCAAGTAATTTAAATTTACGTTCCAGTCAGTAAGGGAACGACAGAAGTTTCATTTTCTAAACAGATGAAGCAAAGCCAACTTTTATTCTCCAGGCTTATTTACTTCGTATCAGGACAGAAGTGTGTCATTTTATAACCCCGAGACAAGGTTATAAAAGACTGGTCCTTCTTCAATAAGGTACATACTCCAATGGAGTCGACATGAAGTTTATTCACTACTAGAAGTAACTAGCAGATAGTTATAGTGAACCCCGGCTAAGCATTTTAAATAACAGGGTTCACCACCACCAACGTTATCCCCATATATTAAAGGTTTATTATGGGCATAATATATGTGAACGTTAACTTTAAAAACATCCGTAAAAGCAGTGATAACTTCTGGTATTGGCAATTGACCCGGAAGTTTTAATAATCGGAGTCTTTTTTGAACCAACTGCCCTTGAAGTTTATATTTTACAGGATGCTTTTGTAACTCGTCGATAAGAACATCTCTTACCTCTAAATGTCTCTCGACCGATCCATATAAGTAAAGAGAAAAACACTTATATAACGAGTCTCCTCCTCCGCTGATTTCTATCGGAAAGAACCCAGGAGGAATGAAATCCAAAGAAGTATTTTCGGCGGGTTCTTCTATATTATCATTTACGGGAGATCGGGAGAGAGCATCGGCAACTATATTTTTAGGGCCCGATATATGACGTATGTCAAAGTCATATTCATAGAGTTCTTCCATAGTTCTAGCTAACCTCCCATCAACCAGACTCATATTTTGTAAATAGATGAGTGGCATATGGTCGGTATATATAATGAATTTTATACCACGGAGGAAAGGTCTAAGGGATTTAACAGCCCAACGCAAAGCAGTTAGTTCTTTATCAATCACTCCATAATTTCTCTGAGCCCCATTGAAGGTCATAGAAATAAAAGCAATTGGTTTGCGTTCTCCGTCTTGGATTTGAGAAAGGCAAGCACCAGCCCCGAGGTCTGAAGCATCTACATGTAGCTCCATGGGAGAAACCTCTGGACTATAATCGGGGAACCCTAACAATGTGGGATTTACTAAGGCCTCCTTAAGTTGATCAAAGGCCTGCTGACACTCCGGCGTCCATTTAATGGATCTACCACCAGTCTGGCATGATAAAGGCTTACTGATTTGAGAACAGTTGGGAATATGTCGCCTATAAAAATTTACCATTCCCAGAAACTGGCGTAATTGTTTTACCGAAGTCGGGACGGGAAATTCTAACGCCCCTTTGAGATTTTTCTGAAGGGGAAGTATACCAGTCTGTGATATTTGGTGACCCAAGAACTCCACCTCAGTACGGCAAAGCCTGGTTTTACTGGGTTTAAGTTTATACCCATTTTTCTCTAAGGCAGCAAGGACACGATCCAAGGTAACTAGATGATCCTCTATGTCTTGACTGAGGATAATAATATCATCTAAGTATATCATAACCTTGGACCATGGTAATTCCTCTAACGCCAGCATCATTCCACGTTGAAATGTTGCTGGACCATTTTTTACACCAAAGGGCATTCTTAAATACTCATACTGGGCAAATGGAGTGGAAAAAGCAGTTTTTTCAACACTTTCGGGTTCCATGGCCACCTGATAATAACCACGGACCAGATCAATGGTTGTAAAATATTTATTACCATACATATTATAAATCATATCTATTAGGTTAGGTAAGGGGAAGGAATCTGTCTTAGTAACACTATTTAATTTCCGGTAGTCTATACATAAACGCAACTTACCGTCAGGTTTTCGGACAGGAACCACAGGAGCCGAATAAGGGGATTTACTAGGTCTAATAATATCCTGCTCCAACAGTTCATGACATTGTTTTTCTATTTCTTGAGCCAAGGGACCCTGGAAACGAACGTAAACTGGTAATCTGCACAGGTCGACCAGTTTTCTACCTCGATATGTTGTGTGATATAGTACCACTCCAACGTCGTGGTCTACCGAAAACTGAGAGCCGGAATTTATGTTTTGTAACAGGCACGCCGATAATCGTTCTTTTCGAGTCAGAGATAGGAATAATCCGCAAGCAAAACTCCTCTCCCAAAACTTAGTGGGGACCATACTCCCCTGGCTTTAAAAAGTTTTGATTTCCGGAATTCGCCTTCTACTGGCTAGTATTAATTTGAAGAATATCTTCTTCTTCCAAAGAACACACAAACTACCTACTACAGTACCCTTCCTAACATAATGAGGTGGTATCGGAAGGATTTTAAATAGAGCGAACTTACACGAATCTCGCAAATTCCAATACACCAAGGAATTGGTACAGACTGGATCCCATTGGCTCGGTTCGAAACCTACCAAGCAGAGATTTCAGATGAGGCAACCTACCTCCACCAATTCTGACACGGAAAAACGGTGGAACATTTAATGGACTTAACGTGAAACGCAATTTATAAAAGGGGATGTTTAGACTCTCATCCTTCCGCACGAATCTATACAACATTAGATTCTATGTACTAATTCCCCCCCGCGTAGTAAGTCTTGGAGAACAGGTTCATTTTCCTTTTAAAGCGACAAGCGCTTTTCCCTAAAACTAGCGGAGGCTGGCCAATAAATTCTGGGGAACTCCAACAAAATGACGGGTTTAAGATACAGTAATTCACTGTCAGGGAAGTGCAAGTTACATTCAGTATAGAAATCAATAGGTATCTGAATGTTCTCGGGAACCAGACCACTGGATGGCATTAACTTTTAATAATCTACAGAAAGGCCGTAAGGGCAACAAGTGCTCAATTCATGTTACTTGCCTCGGTTGTATTTCAGTGCTTAAATAAACTAATTTCCAGCCACTGTCTACCATGACAACCGTAGAAACCAGAGGGCTGTTGGAACCAAAGGCGGACTGAAACAATCAGAGGGGTCCCTCCTGAAAGGAGTACAATGGTACCATCGTCCGTAAGGATTTTCTAAGGGTTTAGGTATTTCTAAGGGAGGTCGTTCAGAAGATTTCTCTCGGGAATAATTTTAGAGGTTTTAAAATTTTCTATGCCTCCATCATCATTGACTGAGTCGATTAAAGGGTTATTCTCCACCAGAGGACTCAAGTCCGGGGAGACCAGGAGTTTAAAGGGGGATCATTTTTACTTGCAGGTAGGGATGGTTCCACTTGTTTGGACGATGGAGGCCTGTGATGGGTCGATTGATTTGAAGAATACGACCAGGGAATATACTTTTTCAAAGGGAACAGTTCTAAGGGAAGAAGGCTCGTGGTCAGGATTATGGGACTGGGGAGGAGCACTAAGGGAACACCCTTCATCCCAGCGGAGGACCACCGCAGAAGGACAAAACTTACTTTTTCTGATATTCGAAAAGATATGAGGACGAAGACTTCCCTAGATTCGGACAGTTGGCCCTCATGTGACCTTTCTTTTGCCATAACTTGCATACTCCGCAGATATTTTGTAAACACTCCTCCATGGAGTTGGACCTTTTTTTTCGCAGTAGTTATGCACAAAACCTTTCTCCTTTCTCAGGCTAACGGATTAAATGACGAAGTTGAATCACGAACAGTCAGGTAACGAACGCACCATCCATGGTTCATTAAGGAACCATTATGGTGGATCACCGATAGTATCTGCACATTCCATATAATTCGCTCTTGCGGACTACTTTTCTTCTTAGGGAGCCTGGCCGACTGATTAATTGTTAGTGATTATCAGGTTTTACGTTGTCGGACGTTTTTTGATCGATAAAAACCCATCAGAATCCATACCGGATGCAGTGCAGCTATTTTAATTCCGGTATAACGGATTCTCAAAAGAATTACGTCTAGGTTCCACTTTTCATCCTCAGCAGGGTCTAATATTGGAGCCATAAAGTGATTTTGTCATCTCAAGTGGATTAGGAATATTTGGCGAAATTGGAAAATTCGGAAAAAAGAAAGCGATATTACTCACCGCTAAATCATAGGAGATCCTAGCAAAATTCACTACTACAATATTCGCCAAGAACGCTCCTAACTATAAAAGAACAAACAGGAACAACTATCCCAAATCATTACTATAATATCAGAATTAAGACAGAAAGAGCGAAGGTTCAATATAAATGGAGGCTTAAATAACAGAAGAAAAAGCTACATCTAAGGGAAATTCATGATTCTCATCACGATCGCAGAAGATATGCTTGACTAGCTTAGCGCTCTAACCGAAGGGCGAACATTTTGATGCTTCTCAGTAATAAAGGCAGTATCCGGTGAAAGCGGACTATGATACCTACTACTGTATAATCTGTGTTCACTTTTTGTTCTTTCTTAATATAACATCATCACAGATACCAAACACACAAATTATATCCGTACAGAGAAGTATTCACACGGTTGTTTCGCTTCGTGATCGATTTTTCCTGCTATATATATTCACAGAAACAAATTTGCCCTTCTAGCTGTTTCGCCAATGCAGTCTTATCACCATTTTGGCTGATTGGGCATTAGAGTATGTAGTGTATAACTACAATAAGCCTCAAAATCAGCAAGGTAGACTAAGAGATCTTGTTTCGACGATTACGTTTTAAAGACCTCATTCAACAGAAGATCCACAACCTTTAAAGCTAATACTCGATACGTTCCTTGCACGTAACTGATAAAAGAAAAGCACCTGGCTTCCTCCAGCCATCGCTTCAAGTCTCTCTTTTCAATTTGATTGCGTCACCGTGAAACATTGAATTAGATTCCAAAGTCATCGTCAGGAATACGACGATCATAGAAGCAGTCTGTAATGGGAATAATCCTCTAGTGATTGATACTATCAACCAGAAATTGCGATTCTGAAGAATCAGCGAGAATCACAGCTGTTGCTACACAACACACAAGATAAAATTGAATCTGAAGGGATTGTTACACTAACAGTCTCGGATGCTTATGTAGTAATAAATTATTCACACATAAAAAACTTCACCAGATAAAGCTCAGAACATCACATACCTCATCAATCGGATAAGGAAAGGATAACTCAGAGAATCCATCTCATATGGTACTGACTGCGCATTAATAAGGAGAGTCATCATAAATAGAGACTATTAAATGCTTGGGAGAAGAAAGTAATATAAACTGAGGAGGTAAAGAGAAGCATGGATACAGCAAGATTTGAGAATAATCAAAAACGACAGATAAGTATTAGAGACGTTAGGAAGAAAATGATATGAAGTAACGCATAAACAGATTTAGGATTTCAGGAAAAGATTATGGAATTAGGATAAGGTTAGATTAAGGAAATAACAAAACAGATATAGGATAGAGAACTAGATTAGGATAGATAAAAGAATTAGGAATATAGAAAGAATTTGATATAATCAGGAATTTTTCCTACATAACTGGGTGGATTTATGTAAACAAGGCTGTTGACTCCCGAGTCGAGTTGAAGAATTGTGGAAATCAACTTTACAGGAAGGAATTTAATATTACTCACGAAATCATAAAGAAGAAAGTGGTATTATTATAAGGACCATAATGCAACATAAAATGAGGAATAATAACTGAAATTAGAGATGGAATATCAAATCCTAGACCTATGATCCATACGGAAACATCGAACTAAACATTGTGTTCAACCTTACCGACTGTATCGCTACTTGAGCCAATTATCCTTTCCACGTTATCACCATGCATTCACTTGAGCATTTAAAGTCAAACTAATAAAGAGTAACTATACATCTTGAGGTCTCAAGTGACAAAGGTTTGTCATCATGGATGATGTAAGAAGCCAAAGACAAGGTCAGAGAGTATGTCAAGAAACAGTTGACAACTACTACCATACTGGATCTTTATAATTTCCCACATTCAAATCATCCTACAATTTCATTCTTACAAAATTATAATAACTTTTATAATTTACGATCATCAAAGGAGACGTTGTCCTACAACGAGGATCTATATGACGCGAACAATGCTTGAAACTGATAACATTAGCAAAGCTACCTACATACCAAAGATAAAATAGATAGCAATATCACACAGAACTCAGTCTAAATCCACTTCTTTGGTTGAAGGAATTTTTCATGACCCATTATTCTATTTGTAAAGAGTTTCAAAAAAAGAAAGATTCATAAAAAACGAGATAAGTTGGAGGGTATTATACTAAAACTTCGACCTCTACAGAGAATCTGTCAAACCTCTAAGTACAAAAAAAGAAAAGAAGATCTATTATACATTCGAGAAGACATAAATGAGATTAAAATCGATAGATTTATTCAAAAAATAAAATATTGCAGACGATATGAGCGGAGAGTCCACAATCCTAAGATGCAACTGCAAGCGCAGGAAATATAAACAACAAGCAGAATACCCTCGTAATTCGCAAAAACATAAACAACTTAGCGCAACTGGAAATTTTATTTATGTGGCGGAGAGTAAGTACGAAAATCCAAAAATCCAATAAAACCAAACAATAGGACTAAACTCCAACAAGTGCTATGAACACAACAAAACCCAGCAACGGTGAGGGTACCGTACTCTCCGCTTCAATAAATTACTAATGGAGAATCATGAAAAATACTGATAGAATATTTGATTTTCGAGATGAAAGTACAAGTCTAAAGCCATCAATTTCTTTTGCGTTTTGCGCTTTTCAATAGAATAGTGGTTTGAAGGTCTGTCAGCAACAGCAACCACCTGACACCATCAGGGGTAATACGGAGCAGATTAGATTTTCTCCGTAACAGAGGAAGTTAGTCTTCAGGACTCCGTCGGCCTGCTGACTTGAATGACTTTCGAGGAGGATTGTGAACTTTGATATAAAATGTTGATACAAGTCTAAAGAATTTTGTACCTAAAGGAAGAAGTAGACATATAATCTAACACATACGTTGTCCCCGGAGCTTCATCGAAGATTCAATCCACAACGATAAGTACCGTACCTCGAAGATTCAAACACAACGAAATAAAGAGTCGTCATCACGACCAGATACTAAGCAGTAACAAGTATCCAAAAAAGCATACAACATATTGAAAGATAAGTGTGACACTACAATAAGAAAAGTGTTCACTTACTGTTTACTAAAATCGCTTCAGAATATATTGGTGGAGGTTCTGACAAAAGTTACATTAGTTTACCACAGTCCTAAACCCAACAAAATAAATATACAAAAATAAAAGATCTATGCAAATCAAAAAAATCAATTAGTTAAATACACCTTAATGGAGAGCAGTTAAAAGGTTCCAAGTTGAATAAAAATAAATACACACACAGATACACAGACAAACCTCAGTATAGGCAATACAGAAACGAGAGTGGAAACCACGAAACCGCCCTTCCAAATACTTGCTCATGCATAAAAAATTCAAGGTGAATCCCCGAAAATCCAGACTCAACAATTGCGAATAAATTGATGACTTAACTGAATATATGACTGAAGGGGAATGATTAATCACACAAAAGTGAGTGAAGTCTCGATTCAAGGAGAACTAACCAAAACTATGCTGCAAAAGTACTATTAAAGAGGAAGAATCAGTGCCAAATCGCACCAAAAACGTTAAAGACAATTGGCATGGAAAACGAGTAGAAGGGAATCAGATGAAACCACAACTCGAACAACAACCATTCCACAGAATAGAAAGATTCAGCGAGGAAATTCCCAACTTAAAATAGCACCAGAGGAAAGTTACTAGAAATACCCACTCAAACCGATTATCAGTCACAAAAAGAAAAGAAGGAATCCCAGATTGGAAGAAAACGATTCAAGGAATACCCCACACATATGAACCCTGCAAATATAAAACACAATATTATCATTAGCGTCATTATATCACATATTATCTATATAACTGCCATTTTTGACCAGTTACAAGACAGTCAACATAATACTACTCACTCTAATGCAAACATAACACTAGACTATATCCAGATTCATATACTTCATCGAAGATACTGAGGTCAAGTACTTGGACAACTCCAGCCCACCGCCAAACACAGATCACGCTAAACACTGGCTAATCAAGCCAGATCAACAAGTTTTAATCTAAATCACTGATACGATTTAACACAAAACAAATATAAACTAGTTATAAATAATAATATAAATCAAACCAATAAAATTTGAACCATCATAGAAAACACCTCCGAGACACAAAAGAAAGGCTTAACTCAATCATCAATTTCCTTTGATCCGATATACAAACTAATTAGAAAGAACTACATATTATAAATTAACATTTACTATCATCCACTGGCTCCTGGATGCAATTAATGATTACATCAAATAGTTAAATAATAATCAAAATCATATCATAACTAATAAAATACATTCAAACAGATGATACTAAAAAAGAAAAGAAAACAAATGAAGTAAAAAATCAATCACACACAAAAAAAGCAAAAACACACACAGATAATACATATACATGCATATATCAACAGTGAGTTTAATAACCAAATAATATAGCAATAATAGATAAGCACATAAATAAGAATTGTACTTCCCAATCACAGAGACTCAGAGCTCAACAAAATAGAGTTACAAAAAATCAGACTTAACTCATCAACCAATAAATCTTTTCGAAGAAATCAGACATAACTAAACAACCATAAGAATTATCAGATTCACACAGCCGAACTTGCCATCTGAGATAACATCACTACGAGATGTCGAGCGGCACGAGACCAGAAGAATACAATATCTCCCTAATAATATAAAAAACTACTATATTATACACACAAAATATTATACTAAACCAAAAAATAACAATTACACCTTATTCACCAAAACCCAATTAATATAAACATAAAAAATTACTTAATAAAATCGAATACAATTTATTGCATTTAAAAATATTAACACAAATAATCAAGAACCCAATAAACAGACTAAAAAACTACACCATCTCCACCAAAACACAAAAACTAACTCTCTCCTAAATTTAAGATTAACAAACTTCAAAACCAATAACAAAAAAAAACAAACACACACAACACAAAAAAAAAAAACCAACAAACAACTTAAATCATAACAAAATTTAACAACTAACAGTACAAATCAAGAAAATAAAAACCTTAAAGAACATCAAACTCTCACAACAACCTAACCCATTATATCTAAAACCAGAAAAACAAAATTTCAAAAAATAAACACACAAACCTATACACCACAAATATCACATCTTATAAAACTTTCAAGCCAGACACTTAAAATAAAACCTAAAGCATATCTTCCTATACACAATCCATACTTCAAAAACCAACACGAAAACCAAAACACACAAAACAATAACAAAATATCAAAAACTAAAACAGATAAAATAATCAAATCATAAAACCTCTCATAAACAATCAAATATTAATAAACTTATAACAATACATCATCAACAAACATAACATACGACAAACAGCCCTCTCTCACAAAACAAAAAACTTACAAAAACAAACAACAACTACAAAATAACAAAAAACCAAAAAACTAACATTCAACAAATCATCATAACAAACCTCCCTAAAAATAATTCACTCGTACCATACAAATACTTTATCACTTAATAAAATTTATATAAGATTCTGTGAACCAAAAAAAATACAGGAGAAACTTCCTAATGAAAATGGAAACGCATCATTAAAACAAGAATTCACAGATCCAAACAACCCATTAGCACAACACTAACCAATAAACACAAAATCCCTCTCTACTCCAACGTCAATAAAATAACTAATACCTATCAAAAAAAACGAAAAGCACGCAATTGAAAGAAAAACCAACTATCTATACAAAAAATAAGCACTAACTAAAATCTATAATCACATAAAGCAATTTTCCAAAGCTATACTAAACCCTGAAACAAAAACTATTCTACACAAAGCACCCTACTTAATTCAAAATATCGCATACACATACAAATAATTAGTAACAGCAGAATAACCTAAAACTACAGTAACAAAAGTAACAACTTCACAAACAAATCATGTTTAACCATAACCCATAAAAACAAAAAAAATAAATAAAACACATCAAAAACCATATTCAAATAAATAGACTAACTAGCTAACAAATCATCACATAAAAACATCTACTTAACATTCTACCTTCTGACAGAGAAAAATAAAAAAAATAAATCAGACAGTAACTACACATAAAGAACCCACACCTGCATCCACTAACACCAGAACACAACCATTCATTCACTCTATACACATCATCAAAGATCAAATTTTAAAAACATCACGCTTTAAGATTTACGCCACAATTCATACCATACTAACCAAAACAAATCCCCATAACTGAAGAACCCAATAAATAAGATATACACTACCACCAAAAAAAAACAACAATTTTACTCAATACTGTATACTAAACCTTAAACAACCAATGAATAACTTTAACCTAAATACCTCCCAAAATAAATTACAAACTTATCACGATCACACATACCTCCAACCCCAAAGCACAAGAAACGAACCCCACTTATCGTTCCAACAACTAACTTCCCAAAAACCATAACATAGCCATAACAACAAAAATGCATATAGAATATTATGTTAATCACCCATACCCAAACAATACAAATCAACTCACCACCTAAACATTACAATACACAACTCAATTTCACACTAACATACACTTCGTTATAAAACATTTAATATTAACACCTAATCCGACCATACTTCAACGATCACTCAAAAAAGTAAACATACACAGCCAATCAGTCTGAAATAACATCCAAACTATAAATAACATAGAAACACAAGTGACTAATCTTATCTAAACCTCCCTAAAAATAAGATCAGATTGAAAACACCTTCACGCCACTAATACATTCATATCACAATACAAAAAATCACATTTACACCCAATAAACAATTACGCAAACAAATAAATACAAACCATAAAAACCAACCAAATATCTCAATCAAAAATATACAATATCCCCCCATCTCTAAAATATAAAGCTCACGTACCCTGAAAGTCACAAATCTCAAACACTCAAGATATCCCCAAAAACTTAATAAAACCTAATCAAACAGACCGTACCATAAAAGATAAACAATACTTTAACACCAATAAATTCACTCATAAGAATTCACACTAGAAAAACAAAATAATCTACAAGTCAAAGATCAGTTATCAAAGAACTGACCAAAAAACAATCCAGACTACTGCTGTCCATTATATCCACGTACACACCAACCCTTACATCACAATTAAGAACTATCTTAACACGTCCCTACGACAAAAACCATCCATACGACCTCGCTCAAAACAATACTGACCATAAAGCTAAACTAATAATACCCTCCATTAAAAATTTTTACCACAACACATTAAGCTACTTCAGTAATACAAATCACCTCACCTTCATATATACTCCAATTTTACTACTCTATAACAAAAATCATCATCACAATGACTTAAACCATTACACTAACTAGCAAATACCACCAAATCAAACATACCTTCACAACAAACCTTTACGACCCTCAAATCCACTTCACACAGTACACCCCACATCACCCACCATCTCAGCAACACCCCCCACAATCCCCACAAACCCACTTTCAACCTAGTGAGGTCAAAGAATTAAGAGCAGATCAAACCACAACAATCAAACGAACCCTCTTATAGACGAACTACTACATAAGAATATATAATATCCTATATATTAAACTAATAACCACACACATAAAATCACTAACTAAAAAACAATAATACTCTACTTCAATCATACCACATATAATCATATCATATCTAATACTATACCACTCTTTACACCCACATAATATATACGATAACCTAGTAAACTATCCACAGCCCCAATAATACTCTACAGGATATACCTATCAACCCACCTTATCCCTAATCACTAACAATAGATGGAAATACAAACCAAATAACTACTTTATCTGACGCCAGAATTTCGAGAAATTCACAATCGTGAACAATACTATTACTATCTCAAAAAAAAAAGAGTAATATAGATTGCTCTATTAAATCATTCAAGCGAAGGGACGAAAAAAGGTGAAGGGGTTTGGCGAGGCAAGTAGGGTCACGAAGAATAAACAGCCATGAGACAGTAATATCAACTACATGAGAGAGGAAACCAAATTTCCGTCGAAATTAAACGTAGTAGTTTGAATTAATTAAGACGCATCTTTATTATATATGTTACCTCTCACAAGATCTATCATATCATAATATGACAGCATCTACAATTCACACAATCTCTACATAAATGTTTTGATAATTAAATAAGAGGACCTTACATTCTACCAATCACTTTCGCCGAAACACTGACACAATCTGATCGTCACATCAATATACCACACACACGACTACAAGGAAACTTCATCATTGATTCACAGAACACATTTGGGTAAGACAATGATCCCACGTTATGACCTTACAACAATCGCAACACAAGAGACTAGACAAGTACTTCTCCCATCACCACGAAGCCTTGAGCTACGCTCGTCGCGATATTGGACATGATTATACCCGCACCTGTTTTAGCAACCATTCCGTGAGATAAAGCAGAAAAGTATCCTGTTGAGATACAGACCCTCAAAACTGTATCCTATTCTATATATATCATCTCTCTGCACCTCACTCACAACGCAATTTGTCTACACTTCGTCAAAATCTAATTTTCATACACTACTAGATAAATTATTAAAAATATTCTACATCACACTGCACAACACACGCAAGCTCATAAATTAACTAACTATTTGAGACTATTAACCAAAACTTATGCTAGAAAGTGAAAACTATATTTAAGTCTCATATTATGTCTCGTACCATCTTTTAATATTACCCTTCTGCACACATCATCAAAATTTTGACAGTTTACCTTTCTGTACACTACAGATACTCTGATTATAGTCCATTATTCAATACCCGTTGACAACTTATCACTTCGAACTTCCTAGATGATCTCACAACGTCTATTTAAGATAACAACCACTACAAATTGACCTTCTAATACACCTAACCTTCCCATATTCGCATAGATTGCTGAACACCTCACACCCCTCTCCGGGTAACATCATTATTATACACATACTACTACTACGTACTCATCCACGTCATATCACATAATGTAACGCGAGACTAAACCTTTACTAAAACTTAATTAGAGAGTTCTCTAATAAATAAACTCTCTCATGAAAGACGGCTCACGCGCACATCCTTATACAATTACTAATACGTTAAATCTATACAACAACACAAACATTCTGAGAAGCTTTGTTTTACTACTCTCCATCTTTAAGCAAACATTTGTTTGACGTTGAAAAGTAACCCTTACACGGCAGGAAAAATACGGTCGTATCAACAAGTCCCACATACTACCATATATCTAACTACCACAACCCACCACATATCTCACTACAATATAATCAACAACCTCCAGAATACTACCTACAAACCTAAATACCAAACTATATACCATACATACTCATATCAACAAAATAAAATACTAAACAGCAGTACTACTAACATTAAAGATTAAAGAACTTATTAACTCAACATATAAATAATTAATCAACAATACCAACTATTAATACTACTATATATCATGCAAATCAACCAACTACCAACACCAAAATTAAAATCAAATAATTTCATAAACAAACCAAAATATATACTAGCTAAATTACAATTCACAATCATTATTTCAATATTCTAAGATACTCTATCCTTAACTATACTTCACTCAACGCAGGAGCTAAGACCGAATGCATGACGAGCATCCGGAAAAGAAAAGCAGTAGAACATGACATCTTAAATCAAAGTCGAAAAGAAAGCCCAGAGCTATCCCTTTGCCCCCCACCTCAGAGCTACATTAATCTCGCTGAGAACTCATCGCAATCACGCAATCCCACTAAAACTTCATGGGAACCCCCTTAGATGGGACCCTCCTATGTACAAACAACACAACAATCCGTCAAACTAACAATGACACAGGGGTTCATCCCCTGGAACAGCGTGTAAGCCCCACCGATCACCCCACAAATACAACCAAGCCATTCAACTCACCTTCTATCACACTTTCCACTTTTCTTCTCGCCTCTACAATAAACTCCCACATTTTAAACTCCTTCCAACACATTCGATATCTATTATCTGACCGCAATCCACACTTTTCTTAGGTCCTCACCAGAGCCGAGCTCAGGAATTCCCAGCACACTAAGACCCACCAATAGCAACTCTACCGCCTTTAAACATACATACCACGCCTACACTAAAATCTAATCAACTTTACATATAAACCAAACCCAACTCACACATACTAATTCATTTTATATCTCTCTACATTTATCCATCGCACTTTCTATCAAATCAAACACAATCAACTCTCTAATTCAGTTCAATTCACTCCCATTTTAATCTAATTCTTCAACACACACCTAGCAACACAACATACATAGATTTTCAATAGAACATACCCCTTAACTAGCAACACATTTGAGAAAAAATTTAGATCTATACTAATATATATATCCAAGACGAAAGCCCTAGTCTCACTCTACATACAAAACACTAGGTAAACTTGACCCTCATGTAAGACCTCTATGCATACGGCTCGAGAGACTTTCACGCTCTATCCCCCTTTACCATATCACCAACCGTATTACATTAGACACCAGCCAACTATACGCTCGCCATTCACACTTTCCCTACTACATAACTACCAAATGCATCGATCCAGCTTACCCTATACTCATCCACATAACCATACGTACACTATTTAAACCCAGACACCTCTTGCTTCTCCAGCTGCTACCCCAACCATGACCCAAATAAAACATCAGCTACTTCATCACTGCGAACGAAAGAGGTGTCCTGCACTCACACCCTTAACTTACTCTTATCCACGTTTCTAATAATTCAATTGCCCCTCTTTTACACATAACATCCAAACACTAAGAAAATATAGACCAAGAACTCTCCTAAACCAACCAATAATCACTCGCCTCAGAAATCCTCTTCTAGTATATACCGCCACATCTACTACACCAAAGCAAACCAAATCTATCACGCATAATAACCATTCACGATCACGGCAGCCCATCACCACTCATCTTCCATTCATCCACACACATGCTTTTCCTCCCAAAAACACTACTCTGTGCCAATTCCCCACCAGCTCCCCACTCGAATTCTTAAAAATATTACCAACCCTCCAATCAAACTAAATTCGAAAAAAAATAAGAGAAGACTCTATACACCTACCCGTTCTTACTTCGCTATTCAACACATCCTAATAAACCAATTCACAAATATCCATACAAAAACCAATCTATCATCTTACTCACTCATCAGCTTCACACATTTGTCCTAACACCCTATTAACCTTTTGATTTCCATTTCAAGCAAACCATATTCTATATAAATCTAACCTAAAATCTATACAATAAAACTACATTCATATTTCATTATATTATAAACTTATAAACCATATAATAATCATTAAAATAATATATATAATATATTAATAAAAATAAAACTAAATATTAAAAATATCAAATAAATATATAATAAATTATTAAAATAAAATAATATAATATAAAATAAAATGAAAAGAAGCCTATATTAATAACTATATAACTAATAACTATATCAAATAAAAAATTAACAACTAATAACATATGTACAAAATAAGCTCAATAGTACCTAAATAAAACAGTACTAATAACATTATTAATATACAACTATATATAACTTATGATATCTAAATAAAACAAACAATTATATAATAATCTACATTATATATTATAACCTTAACATACCTATCAATAATAAATAAACCAACTATACATACTATTAATCTATAAAATCACACAAACAAAAATACAACATACCTATAAAAAAAATAAACAATGATATACTATTATCCTATATAAGAATTATTAAACAACACTACACCCCAACACCGAAACAAGGCGAACGATTTCTAGAGTCGCAAAAAGACTAACAAGTACTCTAGGATATTTCTCATTCGGATTCATTAAAAATTCTGGCTGATATTTAGTCAACTTTTATGTATTAATTATTAGGAGGGGGAGTGCAAATTAATGGCGCGACTCAATCACGATCCGTAGCCATATTCGCAAACCTTCATGCACTCAATGAACAACTAGGCAAAGGTGTTTACTAAAAGATACGTCTTCGAATACATTTACGATAAAAAAGAAGGCATCTTTATACAAATATAAATCACTGATCATAGCCAATACTTAGCTCTCATGTATACGAAAAAACAAAACCAACACACTATCTCAAGATGGATTCTAGCGCCAATACCAACGGCATCAAATGGGATATATTCAAAACCGGAACAATTAATATCTAAGACCAACTACATATCTCATTAAATTATCTGAGACACAGCACATTACTACAACCTATATACCGAAAAGAACAGACGCCATCTTTAAGTACATCTACACCACATCCGCCTCTCATTTCAAATACAACATGCTCTAAATGCTTATAATAAGATCTTATGAAAACCATTCACTCACTCTCCATTTCCTATATAGAAGACAGCACAGACTGAATCTCATTCCTCTTCTTCGATCGAGATAGCGCTATTGGTAGTCTCAAAGCTCTACTGGCGATATACTTCCTATTTATCAATCCGATTTATGGTTTTTCGCTCTTAAGAACTACTGGGAGACTTGCGTGGTGGCGCTTTGACATATCCAAAGCATTTGACCGTATGGCACGCGTCACTGCTCCTCTCCAAGCTCCCATCCTTTCCTCCTTTTTTGCTTACTTATGTCTAGCTTTCTTTCATATCGCTCAATATCGGCCACATTAGTAGAACTTCTTCTTCTTTTTCTGTCAATAGTGGAGTTCCTCAGGGTTTTTTTCGGGTCTCATCTCCTAGCTTTAAATTCCTACTTTCATTAATGATCTTCTCACCTGCACATCTAAACTCTATCCATCACATGCCGATAACTCGACCCTTCATTCTTCACTCATTTCAATTCTGCTCGCTCCATCTTTTACTTCTAGATTGCCTCTCGTCTTAATCTTTCCGATTCTATTCTCGCTGCCAGATAGAATTTGCGGGTGGGTCGTCTCAACCTTGTGTGAAATTCCAATTCCTTTAAAAACCCAACTTCCGCAATCTCCCTCTCTAACATACCTTCTACGACTTTCCTATCCTCTTTTGACGAAATTCTTCTCGTCTTTTTCTGTTGACAATATTAAACATCCTTGGCCTTACATAAAAAATAATGTCTTGGAAACCTTCACATCACAACGGTGCAGGGGGCGGCCTCAAAGAACTGGGAGTTCTGTTCAGACTCGGAGAAGCCTTTTTTTTCTCTCTCAGTTACTCCAAGCTATACAAGGGCTCGATCCGCTTGTATAGAGTACTGTTCTCATAGCTGGGGGGGGCTCTGGTTTTCACCCGGCTTTGACAGGGTCGATCAAAAGCCAAAAGGCTTATAAAATGTTATGTACTTTCCAGTTCACTTGACCCTCTATCTTTGCGGCGCGATGTTGTGCTTATCTCTTTTCTAAAGGTATCGCAGCGGCAGGTGTTCGAGGGAACTTACCACTCGCGTTCCACCTACCTTTACGACGCCCTAGAGCCACAAGGGGTTGCTGTTATCTGCGCACGGAATTTTGTGTAGATATTGGTAACTCCAGCCTAGTTTGCTGCGGTGTTTCCTTTTTCCTTCCACCACTGTTCTGTGAAGCTCTCTTCCATCTTTGGTTTCCTGCTGAATTTAATCTCCCCACTTTAAAGCCTGCGTCTTTGATCATCTGCGTAATTTGCGCTAGCGGATGAAATTTGGCGTGCAACACCCCCTCCTTGTAACTTGGTGTAACTGTAAAAAAAAAAAAAAAAACAAAAAAAAAAAAAAAAAAAAAAAAAATTGAAGTCGGTTAACGTTTAACGATTAACGTTAACTTCCGCTACATTCTTTACGATAAACGCTTTAATGATAACGCATGTTAATTTTTTTTTTTTTAAACGATTAAGAATTAACGACGTTAACTTTCTCATTAACGGTGCCCACCTTTGTAGTAATAAGTATATATATATATTATAGTATATATATATATTATATATATATATATATATATATACTATATATATATATAGTATATACTATATATATATATATATATATATATAATATATATATATATCTATATATATATTTAAATATATATAATATAATATATATATATATATATATATATATATAGTATTATTAATATATATAATATATATACTATATATATAATGGGCGTAGGCAGGATTTCATTGGGGGGGGCAAAGGTTGTGATCAATATATAATATATATATATATAGTTATATATAAATATATATATATATAATAAATATTATATATATATATGATATAATATATAATATAATATATAATAATATATATATTATATATATATAAATATAATATATACTATATATATATATAGTATATATATATACTATGGGCGTGAAAGGCAGGATTTCATTTAGGGGGGCAAAGGTTGTGATATTATATATAATAGTATATATATATATATATATATATATATATATATATATTTATAATATATATATTTATTATATATATATATAATATATATAGTATATATATATTATATATATATATAGATATATATATATATATAAATATAATAGTATATTAATATATATATATAATATTTAGCACCTTTATCAGCCGCCAAATGCTATCGACATACTGA
Organism: Trachelipus rathkii; assembly: GCA_015478945.1. Taxonomy (NCBI): domain Eukaryota; kingdom Metazoa; phylum Arthropoda; class Malacostraca; order Isopoda; family Trachelipodidae; genus Trachelipus; species Trachelipus rathkii. Next base: position 28,007 of record JABUQX010013947.1, read on the forward strand.
GAGTTCCAGCGGAAAATACTGTCTGAAGAAGCTAGCTGAATAAAAAAGCACACAGCTAGTTGACTTCAAGTCAATATGAAAACGAAAACACATTAAAACTATATAAAAAAATGTATACTCCTTCAGTATCTATCGATTGATGTATCTTTTTTTCAGTTTTTCTACTAATAAACCCTTAAAAAGTCGTCTGGCAAACATCTAGGGTCATTTTTTTTATTCGTCAGATTTAGTGGGGAAATGCCCCCACTGCACCCCCTGCCTACGTCCATGTATATATAATCAAGATGTCCAAATTAAATGAAATTATTTCTATTTGCAAAATTATTTTTGTGCATATCTAAGGCTAATACATGCCTTACTATATTGTGCATTGTTTTTAAAGTTTAAGGATTATAAACAAACAAACCTTATAGGGTTTGTACTTTGTAGTCCTCTAATTGCGGAATTGCGGACTTAATTAGGCATTCCGCGTAACTGCAATATTCCGCAACTTTTTTCCAAAATTATCGCAATCGCAATTCCGCAAACAATTTTTTTTTGGTAGTCCGCAATTGCGGAAGGGCCCACTTCTGATTTATACTATATATATCATATTATATTATTATATATATATATATATATTAACTATATATATATATATATATATAATACTATATATATATTATATATATATATATATAAATTTATATATATATATTAATATATAATATTATATATATATATATAATAATATATATATATAACCCCTCACCCCTATAATTCATTATAATATATATATAATAATATATATATATATATATATATATATATATACTATATATATATATTATATAATACTATATATATATATACTATAATATACTATATATATATATATATATATATATATATATATATATATATAATACTATAATATATATATATACATATACGGTACACAGGAAGAGTTCCGGCATTTAATTCGTTAACTGTACCATCTACACTGGCAAATACAGATCATGATACATTTTCACAAGTAATTTTAAAGATAGTCGTGGAAATTAAAATGTTAATTTTATTTAATTATTCTAATTTTTTTATTTATTTCCTTCTTGAAAAATTTAGAAATATTAAGAAAAAGTGCAAGCTCTGATTGACCTTGAAAGCTGCAGTAGTCTCGTGAGCAAAAGTTTGCCAAATACAGTTTTTTGGAGAAAATATTATTTTTTCTCTTTTATATACTTTTAGGGGTTCGAGCCGACGGAGGGACAGCGTCGTCCCCCGGTAGGCCGAGAAACCCCGACTCTTTCTATCGTTCTTGTTTACCCGTGGGTTTCGTCCGTTTAAAAAAAAAACAAATTCCTAATTAAACTGCATTTTAAAACTATATTTAGATTTAACTTTTATATTTCAAATAACTGTAACATTTTTCATCTCACTCTTTTAAAATCTTAATTTTTTAAAAATCGTTACTATTCTATTTCCTTATATCAAATTTCCAGTACAAACACAATCCTTCCTGATTATAACAATGATATTTTATCTATTTCGAGTCACATGTTAACGTTTTTAGTTACATGCCCGCCTTTCCAGGATGCTGATCATATTATTTACTATACTATCTATATAATATATATATATATATATATATATAATATATATATTATATATATATATATATATATATATATACTATATATATATATATATATATATATATATATATCATATATATATATATATAACTATATACTATAATAGTATAATATATATAAATATAGTAACCCGTGGGTTTTCGTCGTTTAAAAAAAACAACATTTTCAACATTTTGGCAACTTTCCGTGCATACTCTGGAGTAAGCCCGCATCTTTGATTTATCAAAAAAACTGTAAATATTTCACCCTGTAAACATGCCTTTAATTTCTTCCAATAGCCTACCACTTCTATTTCTTCATCCTTCTTTAATTTCCCCCGGGCAAAAATGTCTCCTGATTAATAAATGATATTTATTCGTGTAACCTGTTTAGTTTTTTATTAATCCAGTTTTTGGAAGGAGAAATGCTGATCTCATATAATAATAATATATATATATATTATAAATATATATCATATATTATATATATAATATATATAATATATATATATATATCAATATATATATAATATATAATATAATATATATATTATACACTAATAATATATATATATATACCCACACCACCCCCCATTATACATACATACAACATCAACGTAACTTTATTATATTAATATTTTATTACAACTCTTAAAAAATTTGTCTTACGAAAAAATTTTTTTTTCATTATTTAACGACTTAAGCCGTTTTCGTTTTGCATTTCTGCTTACGAAACGTAAGAAATCTCGAAATTTTGCGTTCGATTATGTCAATTGAACACAAAATTTAAGGAAAATGCTCACCACA
>JABUQX010013948.1:0-17500 GCA_015478945.1 Trachelipus rathkii
TTAAGAACATAGTTTCAAGTTTAAAGGCTTGAATTACGGAACATACATGTATTTAAAGAATCATGTTCGCAAATGTTCAAAATGATGATCGCCATTGTCCAGATACAGCTGATAACGCGAACCAGTTGAGTCCAAACGAAACGAAACAGTTAATTGGAATGTCGCGACATTGTCTTTCGATTTCCAATTTCAATGCATTTATCGTTCTTGGTTTTGAGCGATAAACTCTGTCCTTGAGGTGTCAAAAAAAAAGAAGTCCATTGGCGTGAGATCTGGGGATCGCGCAGGGTATTCAATACTACCCCTTCGTCTAATCCATGTGTTTGGAAATGCTGCATCGAAGTGATCTCCTACATTGCGATGGTAGTGGGGAGGTGCTCCATCTTGATGAAAGTAAATCGCTTCGTTATCATCAAACATCTCGTTAATGTGTGCACCGACCGACTCCTACAGCAAGGTTAGGTACCTCTCCCCATCGACCACTCCGTTAAAAAAACGGTGCTATGATGCGCAATGCTGAAATCCCACACCACACAGTTACCCCTTGTAGGTTTAAACTGTGTTCAGCTTTAAAATGGGGATTTACAGGACTCCAGTAGGTACAATTATGGCGATTAATCGAGCCATTTAATTTAAGGTGGCCTCATCGCTCCAGACAATTTTGTGTGGAAACCTTGCATCTTCTGCACATTTAGCCAGGTACCATTAACAAAATTGAAGTCTCCGGTCCGGATCATCTTCATTGAGTGCATGGAGTAGTCTTGGTATGTAGCATTTTCAACGTAGACGATTCAAGATGCGATGGACGCTATCTTTTGAGATGTGTGTTTCCCGAGCAGTTTGTCGTTCGTAGAGATTTCTGTGGGGATCGGATGAGGGTTTCCTGTACCTGCTCTTCCTTTGCAGGGTTGGTGGATTTCTGTGGTCGTCCAGAACGTTTCTTGTTGACGTTGTGAACGGTAGTAGTTATAGAGCCATTTGAGAGGTGACACCCATTTCGATATGAAGGAATAGATGTATTGGCTTCAAACTTGGAATATAATCTATGTATGGGTTAAGCTCGAAACAGGGTAAATTTCAAGTCTCTAGGATGTATATAGAGGGGGGTCGCCCCCGAGGGTCGACGCAAATATTGCGCTTACGCCCTTGTTGCGGGATCTGAGCGAGCGAAGATTAGGCTTACGGGCAAGATCGGCCACCTGTTGGACAGACAGACGCGCGCCCGCGTGTCCACACACACACCCTCCATTATTATTATTATTATTATCATTAGATCGTAAAAATTGAGCTCACGGAGTGAGCTCAATTTTGAGCCGACTTCAGCTCAACCCTTTGGTCCTTCTGCGGTTCCATCTCAGCACCGCACCGCTCCGAACCGCTTCGTGCTGCATCGCTCCGCCTCCAACTTCGGTTCCAATTCCGACAGCAAAGGCTACACCAGTTCTATCCCATTCCGACTCCGACTCTGACTCCCTGTATATATATAAATATATATAGGTGAAATGATTTTTAGGCTCCGGCTCTGGCTCAGCCTATGGCTCCGATATATATCTACAAGGGTTAGAGTTATCGTATCGGGTTAAAATTTGGAGGGGTGTTAGATGGTGACATATCCTCAACGTAGACGAGGGTACGTCCCACTGGGTCCCCCGAAGGGGGACCCCACCCCACTTAAAAAATCGAAGTGTTCGTATAAGGTTGAAATTTGGTGAGAGGATTCAGAGTTGAATTTCTAGAAAGAATTGGTATTGGAATCTCAGGAGTTGGCTCCGGCACCGGTGCCGGAGCCATTGCGGTGCCGAGTTAATAAACATTCGTATAACAACAATATTGGTGTCCTTATAAGGGTTATCGAGGCCGTAGATCTCGAATATGATGGTTATAAGACCGTATAGGGTGTCTAGGAACCCCCACAAACCTGAAATATTGCCATAGAACGACGAAACTTGGTTTACATCTTTCTTATGATGTATCATCGATACAGAAAAGAAAAAAATAAAAAAAAATAAATAAATAAAATTAAAAAAAAAGAAAAGATTAAAAAATTAAAAAAAAAAATTATAAAAAAAAATGACATGAATAAATAGATTAATATATCAAAAGGTAATGGAGGGAGGGGTGGGGAGGGGTTGATGGTTTGATTTACTGATTTACCGATTTACTGTTTTAAAATCAGTAAACTATTACAGTTTACTATGATATTTTATTCAAAGAACTTATTTTATGTTATGTTTGGTTAAAACTTTGTCATGTTTACAGTTATTCGTTGGTCTGTATGATAATTAGACAGGATTATGATAAATTTTTGTCAAGTATTACTGTGTCAATGTAAAATTAACGTTAATAACGTTAATAACGTTAATTAACGTAAATAGGTTGTGTTATGTAGGCTATGTTAGGTACTTTACTGTTCGTTAAGTATGGAACTTTGTTAATGTTAGTAGTTTATTCGGGCGTAAGGTGTGTCAGGTTTTGGCATTGTACAATATATTCTTAGTTGTGGTAATGATATGTTAGCTTTATTAATGTGAAAACAATGCTACGTTAGCAGTATATTCGTTGGTTAGTATGTAAAGAACTTATTTTTGTACTATGTTTGTCCGAAATGATACTCGATATGTGATCTGAATCACTAGATCGATAGATCATAAGGTCACGGCTAGGTGGTTAGGGAGGGTAGGATGGGGCCTGATGGTTTGATTTACTGATTTACAGCTTTAAAAATCGGTGAACTATTACACTTTACTATGACATTTTATTCGAAAAACTTATTTTTATGTTATGTTTGGATAAAACTTTGTTATTTTTATGTTATGTTTGGATAAAACTTTGTTATGTTTGCAATTATTTGTTGGGGATTATGATATTTAGGTAAGGTTATGATAAATTTTTGTTAAATATTACTATGTTAATGTAAAAAACTTTGTTACGTTAGCATATATTCGTTGGTCTGTATGATAATTAGACAGGGTTGTGATAAATTTAGTTAAATATTACTGTATCAATGTAAAATTAACGTTAATATGCTAGAGATATGCTTGAAAAAGTATGAGTAGGTTACGTTTTGCGTGCAATGTTAGTTACTTTACTGGTGTTAAATGTGAAACTTTGTTAATGTTAACAGTTTATTCATGTTTAAGGTGTGTTAGGTTTGTTGTCGTGGAATATATTCTTAGTTCAGATGATGCTATGTAAGCTTTATTAATGTGAAAACTTTGTTACGTTAGTCTATATTCGTTGATCAGTATGATAATTATACAAGGTTATGATGTATTTTTGTTAAATATTACCATGTTAATCTGAAATTAACATTGCTATGTTAGAGATATGCTTGACAAAGTATGCATAGGTTACGTTTTTTTTTTGTATGCCATGTTAGTTACTTTACTGTTGTTAAGTATGGTACTTTGTTAACGTTAACAGTTTATTCATGTTTAAGGTATGTTAGGTTTATTGTTGTACATTATATTCTTAGACCGGATGATGCTATGTTAGTTTTTATTAATGGGAAAACTTTGTTATGGTATCATATATTCGTTGATCAGTGTATAAAGAACTTGTTTTATGTTATGTTTATCCGAAATGATACACGAAATGTGACTTGAATCAATAGCTCGATAGATCGATAGATCATGGGATGGTAGGAGACGATGAGGAGAGTAGGGTGGATAGGTTGATTTACTGATTTACTGCTTTTGGGTATGTAAAAACAAAAATTTTTTACGTTATAAAAATAAAAAGAATAAAATTTTTAGTAAAAACAAAAAGTTTTAACGAAATAAAATTAAAAATTAAAAGTTTTTAGTAAAAACAAAAAGTTTTAACGAAATAAAATTAAAAATTAAAAGTTTTTAAAAAAAAACAAAACAAAGGTTTTAAAGAAATAAAATTAAAAATAAAAGTTTTTAGAGTTGTTATAAAACATAAAGACATTAGCAAAAACATAAAATGTTTTGTTATGTCGACCCTGTGACAAACAAGAATCAAATGTATAGCTTAATGTTTCGAAAACGAACCAACCAAGAATCATAGGTATTGCGTAAAGTTTCGAAAAGTGGGAGGAGATTGAACAATTTCTCGACATGTATCTGATAACTCTAATGAAACAGGAACCACATCAGCTTCGTACACGTTCGTTCTGTATGCATTGTTAGTTACTTTAGTGTTGTATGATATGTTAGCTTTATTGATGTGAAAACTTTGTTACGTTAGCATATATTTGTTGACCCATATGATAATTAGGATAAGTTATGGTAACTTATTGTTAAATGTTACTATGTTAATGTAAAAATAACAGTGATATGTTAGAGATATGTTTGAAAAAGTGTGAATAGGATACGTTCTGTATGCAATGTTAGTTACTTTACTGTTGTTAAGTATGAAACTTTGTTAATGTTAACTGTTTATTTGTGTTTAAGATGAGTTAGGTTTGACTGGTGTACATTATATTCTTAGTTCAGGTTATATGTTAGCTTTATTGATATGAAAACTTTGTTACGTTAGCATATATTCGTTGGTCAGTATGATAATTAGGTTAGGTTATGATAAATTTTTGTTAAATGTTACTATGTTAATGTAAAATAACAGTGATATGTTAGAGATATGTTTGAAAAAAAGTGTGAATAGGGTACGGTCTGTAAGCGGCGTCAGTTACTTTCCTATTGTTAAGTATGGTATTTTGTTAATGGTGACTGTTTATTCGTGTTTAAGGTATGTTAGGTTTGATGTTATACATTAGATTCTTACATCAGGTTATGTTATGTTAGCTTTATTGATGTGAAAACTTTGTTATGTCAGCATATATTCGAGGGTTAGTATAAAAAAGAACATATTTTTATGCTATGTTTATCCAAAATGATACTCTAAATATGACTTGAGTCAATAGATCAATAGCTCAATAGATCAATAGATCAATAGATCAATAGATCAATACCTCAATAGATCAGGGTTAGGGCGGAGAGAGGGTAGGGAGGGGTGGTTGATTTACTGATTCACTGATTTACAGCTTTTGTGTATGTAAAAATGTAAATTTTTTACGTTATAAACATAAAAAAGAATAAAATTTTTAGTAAAAAAAAAGTTTTAAAGAAATAAAATTAAAAATAAATAAGTTTTTTAAAAACAAAAAGTTTTAAAGAAATAAAATTAAAAATAAATAAAAGTTTTTTAAAAACAAAAGTTTTAAAGAAATGAAATTAAAAATAAATAAAAGTTTTTAAAAACAAAAGTTTTAAAAAATGAAATTGAAAATAAATAAAAGTTTTTAAAAACAAAAAGTTTTAAAGAAATGAAATTAAAAATAAATAAAATAAATAAATAAATAAACAAACACATCGCTATACTGATTTGTTAAAGGAATATTTACCTCATCAGCTTCGTACCTATTCGTTCTGTATGCGTTGTTAGTTACTTTACCGCTGTTAAGTATGGATCTTTGTTATTGCTAACAGTTTATATGAACGTAAGGTATGTTAGGTTTTGTCATTGTACATTATATTCATAGTTCAGGTAATGCTATGTTTGCTTTATTGATGTGAAAACTTTGTTACGTTAGCTTATATTCATTGATCAGTATGACAATTAGACAAGGTCATGAGAAAATTTTGTTAAATATTACTATGTTAATGTAAAAATATTCATGATATGTTAGAAAAGTGTGAGTAGGTTACGTTCTGTGCTGAATGTTAGTTACTTTACTTTTGGGGGGGGGGGGGGGGGGGCTTGATTTATTGATTCACTGATTTGCCGTTTTAGGGTATGTAAAAACACAATTTTTTTACGTTATAAACATGAAAAGTGTAAAAATTTTAGTAAAAACAAAAAAGTTTTAAAGAAATAAAATTAAAAATTAAAAGTTTTTTAAAAAACAAAAAGATTTAAAGAAATAAAATTAAAAATAAACAAAAGTTTTTAAAAACAAAAAGTTTTAAAGAAATGAAATTAAAAATAAATAAAAGTTTTTTAAAAACAAAAAGTTTTAAGGAAATAAAATTAAAAATAAATAAACAAACACATCGCTATACTGATTTGTTAAATGAATATTTACCTCATCAGCTTCGTACCTGATCGTTCTGTATGCTGTAAAGTATGAAACTTTGAAATAAGTATGAAACTTTGTTAATGTTAGCTGTTTATTCTTGCTTGAGCTGTGTTAGGTTTTTCGTTGTATGTTATATTCTTGGTTCAACTATGATATGTTAGCTTTGTTAAGGCAAAAACTTTGTTACGTTGGCATATATTCGTTGATCAGTATGATAATTAGATACGGTGATGATAAATATTACAGAGTTAATGCGAAAATAATAATGATATGTTAGAGATATGTTTGAAAACGTGTGAATAGGTTACGTTTTTGTATGCAACGGTAGTTACTTTACTGTTGTTAAGTATGGAACTTTGTTAATGTTAGCGATTTATTCATGCATAAGGTATGTTAGGTTTTGTCGTTGTATATTATATTCTTAGGTCAGGGTATGATATGTTAGCTTTATTGATGTGAAATCTTTGTCGCGTTAGCGTATTTTCGTTGGTCAGTATGATACTAAGGTATGATGATGATGAATTTTTATTAAATGTTACTATGTTCGTGCAAAAATAATAATGATATGTTTGAAAAAGTGTGAATAAGTTACGTATTGTATGCAAATGTTAGTTACTTTACAGTTGTTAAGTATGGACCTTTGTTAATGTTAGATGTTTATTTGATCATAAGGTATGTTAGGTTTTGTTGTTGTACATTATATTCTTAGTTCAGGCTATGATATGTTAGCTTTATTGATGTGACATCTTTGTTGCGTTAGCGTATTTTCGTTGGTCAGTATGATACTTAGGTATGGTGATGATAAATTTTTGTTAAATGTTACTTTGTTAATATAAAATAATAGTGATATGTTGGAAAAAAGTGTGAGCAGGTTACGTTCTGTATGCATCGTTAGTTACTTTCCTGTTGTTAAGTATAGAACTTTGTTAATGTTGAATGCTTATTCGTGCATAAGGTATGTTAGGTCAGTCGTTGTACATTATATTCGTAGTTCAGAGTATGATATGTTAGCTTTATTGATGTGAAATCTTTGTTACGTTAGCGCATTTTCGTTGGTCAGTATGATACTTACTTAGGTATGGTGATGATAAATTTTTGTTAAATGTTACTTTGTTAATGTAAAATAATAGTGATATGTTGGAAAAAAGTGTGAGTAGGTTACGTTCTTTACGCACCGCTAGTTACTTTCCTGTTGTTAAGTATGGAACTTTGATAATGTTGACTTCTTATTCGTGCATAAGGTATGTTGGGTCAGTCGTTGAACATTATATTCGTAGTTCAGACTATGATATGTTAGCTTTATTGATGTGAAACCTTTGTTACGTTAGCATATATTCATTGATCAGTATGATAATTACACAAGAATGTGATAATTTTTTGTTAAATGTTACTATGTTAATGCAAAATAACAGTGATATGTTAGGAGAAAGTGTGAGTAGGTTACGTTCTGAGCTCAATGTTAGTTTTTAGTGTTGTTAAATATGGAACTTTGTTAATGTTAATCATATTTAATAAGATGTTAGGGTTTTGTCATTGTACATTATATTCGTAGTTTAATTGATGCTATGTTTGCTTTATTGATGTGAAAACTTTGTTACGTTAGTATATATTCATTGATCAGTATGATAATTACACAAGATTGTGATAAATTTTTGTTAAATGTTACTATGTTAATGTAAACATATCGGTGATATGTTAGAAAAAGTGTAAGTAGGTTACGTTCTGCGCTCAATGTTAGTTACTTTACTGTTGTTAAGTATGGAACTTTGTTAATAACTGTTTATTCTTGCTTAAGATGTGTTAGGTTTTGTCATTGTACATTATATTCGTAGTTTAATTGATGCTATGTTTGCTTTATTGATGTGAAAACTTTGTTACGTTAGCATATATTCATCGATCAGCATAATAATCAGACAAGGTTATGATAAAATTTTGTTAAATATTACTATGTTAATGTAAAAATATCCAGGATTGGGGTAGGGAGGGGGGGGTGGGTGGTTTGATTTAATTGATTTACCGGTTTAGTATGTAAAAACACAAATTTTTTACGTTTTAAAATATAAAAAGTTTAAATTTTAGTAAAAACAAACTTTTAAAGCATAAAAACAAAAAAAAGAAAGTTTGCAGTTATGATATACAAATATGGACATAACTACTAGGATCGCAGGATGGGGAGGTCGTGAGGTGGGGAGGCTAGGAGGGTGGGGAGGCCCTGAAGTCGAGTCTGAGGCCTCAGGAGGCTGAGAGGCTTGATTTAAATAAAAATGGAAAATTTTTATGTTGTAAACTTAAAGAATAAAATGTTTAATTTTTTTTTATTTTATTTTTTATATTTTTTTTTAAAATTTTTTAAATTTTTATTTTTTTTTTTTTTTTTTTTTTTTTTTTTTTTTTTTTTTTTTTTTTTTTTATTTTCTGTATCGATATTATCTTTTGAGATCTTTCATATACTGTTTCGCGTCGTTCTAGCAATATTCAGGCCAGGCTGGTCCTCTCTGTGGGGTCCTAGACAATCTTGCATGATCTTATAGCTAATATATTCGAGATCTACGGGCCTCGATAACCTTATAAGACACCAATATTGTTGTTATACGAATGTTTATTAACTCGGCACCGCAGCGGCTCCAGCACCGGTGCCGGAGCCAACTCCTCAGATTCCAATACCAACTCTTTCTAGAAATTCAACTCTGAATCCTCTCACCAAATTTCAGCCTTATACGAACACTTGATTTTTTATAATGTCTCTTCTGGGGACCCAGTGACGTACCCTCGTCTACGTTGAGGATATGTCACCATCTAACAACCCTCCAAATTTTAACCCGATACGATAACTCTAACCCTTGTAGATATATATCGGAGCCATAGGCTGAGCCAGAGCCGGAGCCTAAAAATCATTTCACCTATATATTTATATATATACAGGGAGTCAGAGTCGGAGTCGGAATGAGATAGAACTAGTGCCTTTAAGGTCGAAGTTGGAGGCGGAGCGATGCAGCGCGATTGATTCTGCATCGATGCAGCACGAAGCGGTGCTGTGCGGTGCGGTGCTGAGATGGAACCGCAGAAGGACCAAAGGGTTGAGCTGAAGTCGGCTCAAAATTGAGCTCACTCCGTGAGCTCAATTTTTACGATCTAATGATAATAATAATAATAATAATAATAATAATAATAATAATAATGGAGGGTGTGTGTGTGCAAACGCGCGTCTGTCCAACAGGTTGCCGATCTTGCCCGTAAGCCTAATCTTCGCTCGCTCAGATCCCGCAACAAGGGCGTAAGCGCAATATTTGCGTCGACCCTCGGGGACGACCCCCCCTCTATATACATCCTAGAGCCGTTTGTCTTAGAGATTTCTGTGGGGATCGGATGAGGGTTTCCTGTACCTGCTCTTCCTTTGCAGGGTTGGTGGATGTCCGTGGTCGTCCAGAACGTTTCTATAACTACTAACGGTTCTATCTGCTTCAAATTTCTCTCTGATGCGGGCAATGATCCGGTGCGTTGGTAGCGGTTTATCGAACTGCCTTCTGAACCGTCTTTGCCCTTTCGTAGAGTTTCCGGTGGTCCAATAGCATTTAAGGACAAACTTTCTCTCTTCAAATCTAAGTTGATCTCCTGCCATTCTGTTACAGTAGTTACACCTGAAAAAACAAAAAGCAGTCAATGTGTTAGTACATTTTTTGAGACAATATATATATATATATATATATATATATATATATATATATATATATATATATATATATATATATATATATATATATATATATATATATATATATATATATATATATATATATATATATATATATAAAGTATATATATATATATATATATTAAGCTGGTGAAAAAATACAAAAGTTGTAGTGCAGATTTGAAACAACTTTATTTTGGTGCTCACTTCAGATACAAACTGAAATGTGTTAAAAGTAAGTTCTTCAAGATTTGTTTTCATACCCCAACTTTACCTTGAATCTTTTTATTTAAAAACAAAAATATATATATAGCCAGATATACAGTATAGCTTAAATATCCTTACATTCTTACATGCTAAACAACCTGCATAGTACAAAATCTCATAGAAAATCAGATTTTGTCTGTACTGAAGGTATTTCGATTCGAGAATGTTTGGTTTGTAGTATTGCACCATGTCGAGAAGTATGACCAACGACCCTACTAGAAACAGCGGAAACATCTTTGACATTTCTTTCAACATCGACCGAATGACACGGATACTTTGGTAGGAGAATTTGTTGATTACTAACCAAAATATCATCACTAATATCATCAAGAAGAGGGGGGGTGATAGGAGTACTCCCCCAGTCTATCAGTTCCATGTAGGAAGTGGCGTTGAGATTGACGTTTAGCTGCCTTTTATCAAAGCAGCAAACTTGCACATTGGTGGAGGAAATTTTCTTTCTTGCTTGAAGAATTTGTTGACATGAAAATCTTCTTATTGTTTCTCGTTCATCTGCAACACCAGCTAGCAACAAGTTTTCTGGATGACAAAAATAGGAGTTGTTTAGGAGCACTGGAGAAATGATGTTCTGATCCTCAGGAGAAAGTTTTTGATACTGTGATACCATAAAGTGAAAATTCTTTGCACCATCTTGACAGAAGGGATGGGAGTGGATATAGAACCATATGGGGGCATAGAAGTTCAGTACGAATCGTACCAAACGCCTCAGATCATCAGATGCGGATTCTGTTGAAACGTACAATCGAAGCAGTCTGTTAGCTTTAGTTAGCCACCTTGCATGGCTTAAGGCACCCGGCTGTGCAGTTTTCAAATACCGCATATTATTATGATCTGCATTTTGTACCCCTTGCTGAATTAATAAACAGATTTTTAGTAAATACAGCGGTCAGAACTTAGATCTTTCGTAACTGTTTCAGGAACATCAACTACAGAGCCTGGAATTGGTTGAAAATTAATGATGGGTTTGGTCTGAGGATCAAATGAGAGCAGTTTGGTTATAGGTCCTTCATGTGACGATGGGCCAGTTGTCTTCCCATCAACAACACTAAATAACTTCCTGAGTGGCAGTTCATTAAAATGCAACATGCATATGAGCCATTGAAGTGGTCTTTTAAGATGTAACTCCAACAGTGTGATTATTCCATTCTTGTTACCCGTATTCACAGGAGTTCCATCGCAAATCACTGCTCTTAAAGTCTCTGTAGATCTTGTTCGTTCAATAATACCCAGAATTTCATTAAATACATCTTGAGATCTTCCTGAGTTAGGACTAACGTGATCGATGTAACATGCATCTGGAAATGACACTAGCACGTAATGTTCTTCTCTAACTTTTCTACGCACACCTCCAGTATCGACAAGTGTTTCATCTATTTTTCCATCGAAACCAATGCAGACCATACCTCTGTGTTGCAGCAAATGCTCCTCTGACTGTTTGTCTCTCCAGTATTTTCTTTGGCGTTGTAACTTACTTGAATCAACAACGTTTTTTGGTGACAGAAGTCCGAGGTCCTTGAGGGCAGCATTAACTATGAGACATGCATCTCTATTGCTCACATTTGTCCTCTCTAATGCTTTACACAACTCAGGATACTGGTTTCTATTTTGAGGGTGACATTCTTCCATTTCTTCTGATTCTAAGGAAAATGATTCTTCTAGCACATCACTCTCACTGCCTGATAATTCAACTGAACTTACACATTTTTGCGTATCTTTGTGTCTCATCTTACTTTCAAATGTCAACCGTTTCCTTTTCCTTTCCTGAAGTTTCATGTTTTTCTCTGTTCTTTCCTTGTCCACCTTTCCTATTATCATGCGTCTTGAAGTGTTTTGATCAAGCCAAAATTGCCATTCCAATACAGGGATTTTCTTTTCATTGGGACATTGACATTGATTACGTTCAACTATACCATTATGAACACACTTGCACGCGCTAATGTCGAAGAGACGAGAAAATGATTTTATTTTATCTTGATATGTTAGAGAAGATTGTTTATTTCTTGAATATTTCATCAAATCATTGACATTCACTATTAGTCTCTTCCCTTTCACTATAACACTTTCAAATTCTATTGTTGGAATGCCTGCTTTATTGTATATGCCTTTAACTTCTGTTGCCACTAACTTTGCTAGATGAGTAACACTGGCATCTTTGTTGACTACTTGATGGAACTTGTAGGCTCTAAAAACATCCTCAGCCAGTGGTAGCTGATTTTCGACAAGTGGTTGTGGATAACCGAATATTGCATGCCTGTCTTTATGCCTTGTTGCACATGCCATGATACGTCTTGCAATAATAGTAATAAACACTGCACCCACAGGACTTATCTCAAACGTCGAATAGTCTGGATCTGAAATGAGACAGAAATAGCTCTCAATTAGTATTAAAACCAAATTTTGAAGAACAAAGCATATAAAATTCATAACTTAAAAATAGTAAAAAACGATGTCAAAACCCTTTTAAAAAACTAAAGTTGGGCCCCTAGACATTGAGTAAATGCAAAATGATTTTTTGTCCCACTACAGGGAAGCCAAGGAGCACCAATTTGACCATGTTTGGTTATCCCACCAAAATTCAACCCAGCTTAATATATATATATATATATATATATATATATATATAGCGTTTAGTATATATGTATATATATATATATATATATATATATATATATATATATATATATATATATATATATATATATATATATATATATATATATATATATATATATATATATATATATATATTTACAGACTCCAATTTTCTCATATAAAACTGCCTCAATTTTTAAAAGCATCCGGCCTATTCTAATGATGTGCTGCTCCTGATCGTGTTTTCTATTTTATCTTCGGGATTTACAACTTGTGATGCTTCGCCATGCTAACAACGCCTAAATTATGGTTCCATTTCTGACGCTTGAAGAGATGCTTCACCAGAAAGAAATTCTTACGCTGTCTTGAAAAATTCATATCTTCACTCAACTTTAGAGGTATTTTTGTAGATTAATTTTCAAAAAATTAGAGGAAATTTTTTTGGTAATAAATTTTGCCTATTCATTTTCTTGTAAATACGAATAATTTTTAAATTGTAATCTCATCCGGCCAGCATCCCCAAGAGGCCAGGCATGTAACTAGAAAACTATAACATCTACAGGAAAATAAATAACATTTTCTTGATTTCAGCAAGTAATTTCATCGATGAAAAAAAAATTTTTTATTTTATTCTAATATTTATTAATAACACCTAAATATTAGTATAATCTTAGATCTGGCAAGCGTACGCTGTGATTGACCTTGAATCCCAGTTGTATTACGAAAGCAAGAGTTACCAAATAGTATTTTATTTTTACGCTTTGGAGAAAATGTTATTTTTCTTTTATATCCTTTTAGAGGCCTGGAGTTTAATGAGGGCTGAGGAGAGGGGACGAAATCCCCCCGCTGTCCCCGGTAGGCCGGAGAAACCCCGACTCTGTCAATCTTTGTGTTTTACCCTGGGGTATTCCTTTAGTTAAAAAAAAATTCAACATTTGTCAACTTTGCGCACTTTCTTGGTACTTCGAGCTCCTTCGTAATTCTCAAAAAACGATGTTTATCATACAGCTTTCCATCATTTTTAACAATTTTAAATTTAAAGTTTTATTTTATTTATATTTTTTAAAAAACATGGATAAAATGTCTCCTGATTAATAAAATGTTTTTATTTGTTTAGCTGTTATAGTTTTTTAGTTACATGCCTGGCCTCTTCGATGCTGACCATTTCATCCTAATGTTTCAAAAGAAATTTGCACAAGTTGAAACTTTAATAAATTTTGTAAAGTAAAGTACATAGTTTGGTTTAAAGAATACTTAAAATAGTTATAATGTTAATTAAGGCTATATCAAAGAAAACTGTGTTTTAAAAATATAATCATTTAGAATCGATTTTTTTCTATAGAAACGGGTTAAAAGTGATTTTTTTAATATGCAATTTGGTAAATGCAAGTTTTAGAATCATATAGAATATTGTTTACATATATTTCTGTGGTTCAACAAAACTTTCGCGAGCATGTACTAAATGTTATTTCATTCAAAATATTATATTTAAAACAATTGCAGCTTTCTTCAGAAGGACCCGCTTTTAAGAATTTAAACAAACCATGAGATCCCACCGATTAGCATGAATGACATAGAAATAGGCCTGAAAGAATTATCGAAAAAAATATTGCTGTGGCAGCATTATCTAAACCTATTATAGCAACAATAAAAAAATTTTTTAAAATAAATATTATATATTGTTTAAAATATATATATATATATATATATATATATATATATATATATATATATATATATATATATATATATATATATATATATATATATATATATATATATATATATATATATATATATATATATATATATATATATATATATATATATATATATATATATTGCAACACCATCATATTCATTCAATTGCAAATATACCATTTGCATTAAACACAACAATTTTAATTCAAATAATCTGCATTCTCTTATTTCCGAAGCATCAAAACCACGTGTACGATACAAAACATAAGCCGCCCGAAAGCCAACGATTCTATTTTCAATAATTCGTTTTTAAATTAACTAAAACTGTGCAATGTGACTAAAGGGATTAAGAAAATGTTCTCAGCCCAGCTTAAAAACACATTCATCCAAGCTTATTCCCAAAAAAATCAACGAACTCTAAAAAAATATTAAGAAATTACGAATAATCATTTTTTTAAGGTCTGAATAAATGAAGCTTTAAGGGCTGAAGGAATGAAGATTCCAACTATTTCGCCACTTTTTTCAAACAACGAACTTTATTTATATAATTTTCCCCTGCCACGTCCAAACTCTTTTTAATTATATGTTATTTTTCTTCTTACTCCTCAGGCGTGGTAGATGGTGGTATAATCCCTATCCGCGTTAATATACTGTTGCAAATCATTTGGCCTTTAATTTAAACTCCTACTAACGAAGCAGAAACCAGATCTTTGCTTGGTTTCCTGAACTACTTTAATCACTTGATAGACTCCTACTCCGTCCTTGCCAAGCCTATAACAAAATTGCTACAAAAGAATGCAACATTTTTCTGGGGACCGGAGCAACAAAGAGCTTTTCTTATCTTAAAAGATAAGTTGTTACTCCAACCCCAATTAAGATTCCCTGATTACTCCAAGGAATTTTATATCAACACTGATGCCTCTAACCTAGGGCTCGGTGCTGTCCTATACCAATTGGACGAGAATGGCAAAGAAAAGCCATTATCGTTCATCTCCAGAGCACTAAACAAATCCGAAGCTAATTACAAAACTATTGAGCAAGAAGCATTGGCTATAGTCTTTGCGTTGCAAAAATTTAAGAATACCGTATTCGGTTATCCGCTTACAATTATCACGGATAACCAACCGTTGATTCACCTCATACGTCATAAACAACTTACAGGACGTTTAGAAAGATGGAACTTATTCATAGCGCATTTTAATCCAACAATCATTTACAAACAGGGCAAACTAAATATTATTCCTGACTATTTAAGTAGAAATCCTCCTCCTCCTTGTTCTTATTCTTTTGCACAAAATACCGTACTCCTTACTGGAACTATCCCTTTGACTAAAGAAAATATAGTAAATGAACAAAAGATATGTAAACGCCTTAAAACCCTCTATGAATATGCAAAACCCATCATTTCTCATAACAAACCACTTTCCGAACAAGACACCCTTGCTGACACTTACCCCCATGTTCTAATCGATGACATTTTGCATTATGCAACACAGTCTGGACGTTTCCTTATCCAAGTACCAGACACATTAATCCACTCCGTCATCGAACACTCCCATGCCTCCTTAGCAGCGGGACACTGCGGAACGCAGAGAACCGAATTTAGAATTAGAGAAAGATACATTTTCCCCAAACTACATACACTTACAAATGATTATTGTACTACATGTCCTTCCTGCCAAAACATTAAAGGTAATACTCCCAAAAACGCCCCCATAAAAGCATACCCCCTCCCCTATGAACCTTTTTCCAGAGTCCACCTAGACATTTTAGGACCTTTACCACAATGCAAAATTACACAATGTAAATATATCCTTTGCATGAAAGACTCTCTTACTAGATACGTTGAACTTGTCCCCCTAAAACAACATACTACCAAAGACATTGCACAGGCTATCCTAGAGAGGATAATCTGTCGCCATTCTACTCCAGAGGTAATTATTTCCGATCGGGCACCGGAGCTGACCTCCCAACTTTTTAAAGAGATATGTGCCCAATGGCGTATTAAGGCAGTTAACATAGTTGTGCGACACGCCCAGAGTAATGCATTGGTTGAAAAAGAAAATCATAAGATAAGCAATTATCTACGACACTATGTCAACACCAATCATAACGACTGGGGTCAATACATTCCATTCACACAAACTGCCATAAATTCAACCTACCATTCCGCCATCGGTACTTCCCCACACTTCCTCCTTTACACTTACAATAAACGACTTCCTTGGGACCTTCCAAACTATTCCTCCCCTTTTACTTCTATACAACCACCCCGTAAGTACATAAATGATTATGTTGATGAAATAGCCGAGCGAGCCCACTTAATTAGAGACCAAGCTCGTGAACATTTACAAGCAGAAACAGAAAAGCAAATCCTAAAACAACTACCTAAATCTGGGCTATCCAAATGAAAATAGGCGACTTAGTTCACATCTTGAACGTCCTAAAGCCTAAACAAACCCCCAAACTTGCCCAAAAATGGACAGGTCCTTATAGAATCCTACAGTTTGTTCCTTATAACAAACTGTTACTCCAATGTCTCGATTCTTCAAAATCTTTCATTGTCCACAGGGATAACGTAAAAATATCTAAAGTTACAAATAATTTCCAACCCCTTTCCCAACAACCCCACGGCGACAACAAGACCTCCTCCAAAACAAATTCAACAAATTACAATTCCCCAACAGACCATACGAAACATACCACATACCATATACGCTCCACCAAACACAATATTCCCAACACAAACCCAACAACGACCACAAAGTCAACCACCGACTACACCAACAACTCCTTTACACATTCCTTCCCTACACCGACAAAATTTACAACAAAGACAGTTATTCCCACATGAAGAAACTGCATCACCAGAACAAATTTCTCCAACACCATACAGACCTCCTTTGCTACAAAGACAACAAATACCACCGGAAGAACCCACTTCCCATGAAGCATCCTCCCATGCACATATAAGATCACCTATGAAAGATTTCCAAATCTTACCTTCTCCTCCAAAATTACCACCTTTACAAAGACTTACATCACCACCACCCCTCCTTCCTAGATTTTCTTTAGACGAACCTCCAACCTTACCCCCTAGAGCTCCTTCTCAAGAAACAGTCCAACCACAACCCACTACTTTAGCAGAAATATCTCCCCCCACCCCTCCAGACACCAGGGTGAATGATCCA
>JABUQX010013948.1:22500-27500 GCA_015478945.1 Trachelipus rathkii
ATATATATAATATATATATATATATATACAAAATACATAAATATACACACAAATTCGCAATTAAACACATAAATACATATGCATACACAAAACATATATATTCAAATATTATTACCATTATTACTACAATCACTATTACTATTATTATTATTATTATTATTATTATTATTATTATTATTATTATTATTATTATTATTAATTATTATTATTATTATTATAATTATTATTATCTATTATTATTATTATTATTATCATCATCACTATCTACTAACATCACTATTATTATCATATCATTATTATCAATCATTATCACCATAACTACCATTATTATTATTATCATCAATACATTATTACTATTATATTATTATTATTATTATTATTATTATTATTATTATTATTATTATTATTATTATTATTATTATTATTATTATTATTATTATTATTATTATTATATTTCGCACAAAACTTACTATATTTTACTATTCATGACTATTCACTATATTTTAACTTTATTATTATTTTTACTATTATTTATTTTCAATATTATCACTATCATCACTATTATAATCATTATCATTATCATTATATCACTATCTTCAATAATATTACTATCACTATTTTCATTAACGTTATTATTATTGTTGTTATATAAAGCACCTTTCCAACAAATAGTGTGATGGTGTCCACTAATTATTATCAGCAGCTATTAACGGGAGGAAAATTACAGGATGTGAAGTGTTCCCAATCCCCAGCATCCCAAAGTTGTGCAGCCCTCTCTCTTGTCAGGCCTATGAAGTGGACTCGTAGAGATAAACATTCAGATCAATTGACCAGATTTTGAAGGTTTTGATATTGGAATGAAAAGTTGAAAATGTTTTGTTATTAAAATTCCAAAAAGAACACTGCATCAAAATAATGTTGCTCCTCTATGTAAATCTTGCACTTTTTAAATTACAAATCAAAATGAAAATATGTAAAATAATTTTGAATTTAAAATTTTGCTTTCTATAAATAATTTTGCATTGTTGAGAACAAGTCAGACCAAACAAATCCTTCAGAAGTATCTTCCCTTCTTCTCAAATATCTACTATAGTTTAGGCGTAGCTCTTCAACTGTTAATTTCTACTCTTCTATCTGTGCCGACTCTTGTATTTTTCTTCCAATCCTGCTGTTTTCAAGCCCAACTTACCTCCACGAAGTCTCAATCATATATATATATATATATATATATATATATATAATATATATATATATATAATTAATATAATTTATAATATATATATATATATATATATATATATATATATATATATATATATATATATATATATTATTATATCATAAACTCATTTATATATATATATATATATATATATATAGTATACTGGCCAATTTACTATTGATTTTTTAAAAATTTGCTTTTTTTGATTAAAAAGGGTATGAAATTTAATTTATTTCAATTTTTTGAATTTATTTTAATACATCAGGACAATATAAATATTTTAGTACTTGCTTTGGGCACCTTTGGCACCTGCAAGTGCTTTAACGCGACTGGGTATGCCAGTAATTAAAGTTCTGAACAAATTTCGGATTTTTTCGTAATGAAACTAAACCTGAATAAGACGTTCTATGAGTTTTACTTTGGTCGTAATTGGAACATCGTGCATTTCATCTTTCAACACGGACCACAAACTCTCAATAGGGTTCATGTCAGGTGAATTTCCAGGCCATGGAAGTACCTCTACGCCATTCTGTGCGAAAAATCTCTTTACTGACTTCGCTGAATGACACGGGGCGGAGTCTTGTTGAAAAATCCAAAGTCTATCGCCAAACCAATCCCTTGTTTGAGGTAGTAAACGAGTTTGTAGTACATTTATATACTTATGCTGGTCCATGGTGCCTTCAACAATCATCAATCGACTTGGGCCATGAATAGAAATGGCACCCACACCATGATTTTCTGTGGAAATTTTACCGTTTTTTTCAGGCATTCGGGTTTAAATCGCCTTCTCACGCCTTCTCAAGCTCTGCACACGATCATTAAGCACAGCAATGGTGGATTCATCAGAGAATACAATCTGGAGCAATATAAAACACAATGGGAACAGTAGGAAAAGCATAGAAGATGATGCAAGTAGTCAAACAAGTACAGAAATTCATGACTTTAAACCATAGATGGTTGATAATTCAGTAATAATGATATTTTCAAGTGTCATAACAGATGTCATAACAAGTGTAATAACAAATGCTCTTTTATGAGTGATAAAAGAAATAATAGCTATCTGATCAACTCTTACCTGCTCCCATTGCTCAGAAGTCCAATGAATATGAGTCTGAGCCCAGGCATTACGTGCCCGTTTCATTTCTAAAGTTAGTCTAGGCTTCTTTCTTGGACGATAGGCTTTTAATCCAGCATCTAATAGCCTCCTATTGGTGGTTCTTCTAGAAATAATAATCCCCTCTGCTGATAGAACATTGGAAAGCTTCCTACATGATAGTCTTCTATTTTTCAGAGCCATTTGAACTATTTTTCTGTCCTCCCTGGGTGTTGTTTTTCTTTTCTTTTCACATTTGCCAACCCTATTTGAGCTCAAACTGTGACCGTATTTCAATTTCTTCTTAATATTACTAACTGTTTGAGTTGAAACCTCAAGTTTTGCTGCTATTTCTTTCTGTTTTTAAGTTGGCTACACTTGCAATAACCACATTATCTGTCCGACTTTCCCGTGGACTCAAATCAACTAACTTTCCCATATTTTGATCACTTTTTATAACTACCAAATATCTGAAAATACATGTTATTATATTTAAATAATAACAATAAAACACTACTATAACACTATATAACAATAATAAAAGTGTAATATCGCTAACACACACAACTCTCGTGAAAAGCGGACAGCAAACTGAAAATATAATAAACACTGAATAATTCACCAAATCTGTCATTGTTGCCAGATACTGCCACACAATACTTTGAAGTTTGGTAAATAAATAGTAAAATATTTATATTATTCTGGTGTATTAAAATAAGTTCAAAAAAGTTGAAAAAAATTAAATTTCATAACCTTTTTATTCAAAAATAGCAAATTTTAAAAAAATCCATAATAAATATGCCAGTACTATATATATATATATATATATATATATATATATATTGTATTAAATATTATATATATATATATATATATATAATATATTTATATATATTATATAATATTATATATATATATATATAATATATATATATATATATTATATATATATATATATATATATATTACCAGTAAAATATATTGATTATAATATATATTATATATATATATATATATATATATATATATATATATCTATATTATATTATTATATATATATAATATATATATATATATTATATATATATATATATGTAGCACTCCATTATAACTTTGTAAATCATTTTAAAATTTTGTTCGTACTTCTGCTAAGAATTTGCGCGAGCACAATTTTTAGCGATAAGTTCAAGTGAATACTATTATAACCCGTCATATTGAAGATACTCTTTCAGTCAGATAACAAGTAAGTCAGATCAATTACAAGAAATCTAAAAGAATAAATTCACCGTCAAGATACTCTCTCTAGGAAATTACTCCCCTGGCAAGTGAGGTCAAATTAAAAGGAAAGGACTGCGACCTCGCAATTCTTCGATCAACAATATTTTTCGACGCTAAAACGAAGAGCATCAGAGGCAAGTTTGAAAACGGACCGTTCGCACTGGGAAAGGCTGCGACTTGCAATTCGCTTACAGAGAGTGTATCTCAACAGAAGGAACTTTTGTTACTTTTTTTACTTTCACTGCATATTTTAACTTATCGTTGAATAAAAATCAATTTCAAAATATGAATTTCTAACATTACCATCTCTTATATAGGGTGCCTTGCTCAAAAAGAATCAACCAACCTTAGCAAGTAATACCCTATCACGATAATTGGTAGAACCCGGAAGTTTGAACACCCAGAACTCAATCAATGCTTCATGATACTAAAGAACCAAAAAAAAAAAATGAAGAAGAAAAAAACAATAACACAAAATCCCAATCAGAACTCGGAGAAATGACTCAAGCAACGAATCTAAATTTTCCATTTTATTTTTGGATTATGCGTTCAATCTTTTCACAACTCTACACAGTTCGAGGATTCATACGTCAGACATATGATAACTTCCTTTACGGTTGGATTTTTATTTCATCATTTTAGTTTGGATTATAGGACAGAAAGGACTAAATTTCAAGCAACTTCGAGCCTTAACATATGTAACTTCCTTTAATGGTATGGATTTCTTTCATCATTTTAAGTTTGGATTAAGGGCAGAAATTCATTTTTGAATTCCACTACGAACTTTGATTCCTTTTCGAATTCTAAATGGTTCTGTGACCGCTCCTTTTATGTATGAAGAAATTTTTCAAATAAAGGACCTAAATTTCAAGCAATTTCGCCTCTACATATGTAACTTCCTTTATGGTATGGATTTCTTTCATCATTTTAAGTTTGGATTATGGGCAGAAATACATTTTTGAATTCCACTACGAACTGATTCCTTTTCGAAATTCTAAATGGATCTGTGACCCTCTCCCTTTTATGTATGAAAGAAAATTTTTCAAATAAAGGACCCTAAACTTCAAGCAACTTCGTCTGCTACAGTATGTCACGCAAGTTTTCTCTCGTAACTACCATACTTTGAAACTAGTGCGCATCTGGTCAAATCAATTGGATTCGTTAGAAACGTCTTATACTGGACCTTTTCTTGGATTTAATGGTTCGATCATGTGGCCTATTTAACTTGTGAAAATTCAATTGTTTCATATCAATAATATATGTATTAACATTTTTGTACTTTTATGCATTTAAATGTTTGTATGTTTGTTAATATCTACGGAAATAACCAAATATGCTTGTGTTTAAATGCATCTTTTATTTTTTCTGTATATATAACATTATTGTAATTTTATGTATTCAAATATT
>JABUQX010013948.1:35000-40432 GCA_015478945.1 Trachelipus rathkii
ATTCGAGCGTGATGAGTAATCTCATCGTAGACGAGAGTTAAGTACCCTGCGCTTTCGTAAAGGGACGCTGCGCCTAAAAATTAAATTGATCGTAGAAGCTGAAATTTGGATACGAAGAATCGTTCCCGAAGGATCGATTCTGATTCGAAAAACGATTCCTGCATAAGGAATCTTTTTTTACGCACTCCGACTCCGGACCGGCTCCGGCTCCGGCTCCGGCCTCCGGCTCGGCTCCGGCCCTCCGGCTCCTGCTCCTGCCTCCGCATCGCCTATGGCTCCGTTATTATTTATAGAGGTTAGAGTTATCGTATCGGGTTAAAAATTTTGCGAGGGATGTTTAGATGGGGGACGTAACCTCGACGTCGAAATGTTCGTAGAAGGCTGAAATTTGGTGAGAGGATTCAGGTGTAATTTCTAGAAAGAGTTGGTAATGGAATCTGGAGTTGGCATCGCACCGGTGCTGGAGCCGGCTCGGTGATCAATTAATAAATATTCGTTTAACCCCAATGTTGGGTGTCTTTATATATTATTATTTGGTCCTGTAGATATCGAAAATAATGGTTCAGAACCAATCAAAAAAAATAAAAATAAGATAAAAAATAAATAAAGTAAATAAATAAAATTTCTTATTCTTTTTATGTTTATAACTTAAAAATTACCTTTTTACTAACCTAAACAGTAATCAGTAATCAGTAATCAACTGCCCTCCTCAGCCTTCCGTGATCTATGATTAATTGATCTATTGATCTATTCGATCGTATTAATTCAGGTCATATTTTTACTAAAATGTGTCATGTTTCTACATACCCTAAAGCAGTAATCAGTAAATCAAACTGCCCTCCTCCGCCTTCTGTGATCTATTGATCCTATTGATCTATTGATATACTTGATCTATTGATTATTGATCTTTTGATCTATTGATTCAATATATTTTTTTTACTAAAATCATCACGTTTTACAACTCTAAGCAGTAAATCAGTAAATCAGTAAATCAAACTTGCCCTCCTGCAGCTTTCCGTGATTATTGATCTATTGATCTATTGATCATTGCTTTAGGTCATATTTTTTACTAAAATTGTCATGTTTTACATACCGAATTAAAAATTTCCAGTTTTTTTTTTAAAATTCAGGTAAAAAAAATCCAGGGAACCACCCAACACTACCCTCCTGTCCAACCATGTCTATTGATCTATTGATCTATTGTATCTTTATTGATCTATTGATCTATTGACTATTGTCTATTGATTTAAGTCAATTTTTTTAAAAATATCATGTTTAGCATTCCCTAAATCATAATCTGTTAAAATCAAACGACCATACAACTGCCCAATCATCCATGATCTATGTCTATTGATTCAAGTTTACATTTCCGAGTATCATTTGATAAAATAACATAAAAACAAATTCTTTATACAACGATCAATCGAATATATGCTAACGTTAACAAGTTTTCACATTAATAAAGCTTACTTTGCATCATCTGAACTATGAATGTAATACACAACGACAAACCTGAAACACGCCTTAAACATAAATAAACTGTTTAACGTTTAACAAAGCTTCAAACTTAACAACAGTAATAACTAACATAGCATTCAAAGACGTACCTATTCACACTTTGCATGCATATCTCTAACATAACAATGGTAATTTATATTAACATGGTAATATTTAACTAAAATTATCACAACATTGATTAATTTTATCGATAAATGTAAGTCCTAAGCGTATAAAGTTTCCACATCAAGTAAGCTAACATAGCGTAACATGAACTAAGAAATAATGTACAAAGTAACACCACTTACACACGAATAAACTTTCAACATTAACAAAAACTTCCACACTTAACACCAGTAATGAAGTAACTACATTGCATACAAAACTAACCTATTCAACTTTTTCAAGCATATCTCTAACACATTACCGTTAATCTTACACTGACACAGTAAGATTAAGCAAAATGTAATCATAAGCCTTGTCTCGATTTATCATACATGACCACCGAAATATTGCCTCAACGTAACAAAGTTTTCTACCATTATCATAAGTAAATATTTTGAACAAAAATTTATCATACCTTACCTAAATATAATAATCCCACGAATAATTTGCAAACATAACAAAGTTTTATCCAAACATAAACATAAACATAACAAAGTTTTTTTCCAAACATAACGTAGTTCTTTGAATAAAGTATCATAGTAAAGTGTATAATTAGTTTTACCGAATTTAAGGCAGTAAATCAGTAATCAAACCACCCCGTCCCTCCGCGCCCCCCCCTATTCCACCGTCCATGACTTTTTATCTATTGATCTAACGATTCAGGTCACATATCGAGTATCATTTCGGATAAACATAGTACAAAATAAGTTCTTTATATACTAACCAGCGAATATATGCTAACGTACATTTTTTTTTCATATTAATTAAAGCTAACATAGCATTACCAGAACTAAGAATATAATGTACATGACAAAACCTAACACACTTAGCAGCACGAATATAACTTCTAACCCTTATAACAAAGTGTTTACCATACCCTAAAAAGTAAAGTTACTAGCACAGCGTAACAAAACGTAAACCTATGCACACTCTTTCAAGCTATCTCTAACATATCAGTTTTTACATTAACAACTATGATTTACGTCGCCATTCCGAGTTATCATTTCGGATAAACATAGCACAAAAACTTATTTTTTATGTTATGTCAGGATAAAATTTTGCTATTTTTATGTTATGTTTGGTTAACACTTTGTTAGTATATAAAGAACTTATTTTGGTGTTATGTTTAGCCGAAATGATACTCGAAATATGACATGAATCAATAGATGAATAGATAAAAGGTCATGGTGGGTGGGGTGGGGAGGGATTGATGGTTTGATTTACTGATTTACTGATTTAATGCTTTAAAATCAGTAAACTATTACAATTTACTATGATATTTATCAAAGAACTTATATTTTATGTTATGTTTGGATAAAACTTTATTTTACAGTTATTCGATGGTCTGTATGATAATTAGACAAGATTATGATAAATTTTTGGTAAATATTACTTTGTCAATGTAAAATTAACTTTAATATGTTAGAGATATGCTTTGAAAAAGTATGAATAGGTTACGTTTTGTATGCAATGTTAGTTACTTTACTAGTATTAAGTATGGAACTTTGTTAATGTTAACAGTTTATTCGTGTGTAAGTTTGTGTTAGGTTTGTCGTTGAACATTATTTTCTTAGTTCATATGATGCTATGTTAGCTTTATTAATGTGAAAACATTGTTATGTTAGCATATATTCGCTTGTTAGTATATAAAGAACTTACTTTGTGCTATGTTTATCCGAAATGATACTCGATAT
This sequence comes from Trachelipus rathkii, assembly GCA_015478945.1. Taxonomy (NCBI): domain Eukaryota; kingdom Metazoa; phylum Arthropoda; class Malacostraca; order Isopoda; family Trachelipodidae; genus Trachelipus; species Trachelipus rathkii. Next base: position 38,357 of record JABUQX010013948.1, read on the forward strand.
GTGACCTGAATCATTAGATCAATATATTAAAATCAGTAGAAGGCATAGATAGGTAGGGGGCAGGGAGGGAACGGATGGTTTGATTTACTGATTTACTAATTTACTGCTTTAAAATCAGTAAACTATTACAATTTACTATGATTATTTTATTCAAGAACTTTTTTTTATGCTGTGTTTTGATAAAACTTTTTTATGTTTACAGTTATTCGATGGTCTGTATGATAATTAGACAAGGTTATGAATAAATTATTTTGTTAAATATTACTGTGTCCAATGTATAATTAATTTTTATATGTTAGAGATATGCTTGGTAAAAGTATGAATAGGTTACGTTTTGCATGCAATGTTAGTTACTTTACTGGTATTACGAAGTTAGGGAATTTGTTAATTGTTAAACATTTATTAGAGCGTAGTTTTGTTAGGTTCTTTGTCGTTTGAACACTTATTTTCTTAGTTATATGATGGCTATGTTTACTTATAATGGGAAAACATAATTATGTTAGCATAATATTCGCTGTTGGATTAAACGAACCTCATTTTTGTGCTATGTTTTATCCGAAATGATTTCGAATGCGACGTAATCAATAGTGTTAATGGTAAATTAACATTGATATGTTTAGAGATTTGTTTGAAAAAGTGTGTTAATAAGTTACGTTTTTGTACGCTGTGCTATGTAATTTACTGTTGTTAGCGTATGGAACTTTGTTAAATGGTTAGTAGTTTATATTGCCGTAAAGTGTGTTAGGTTTTGTTATTGCTCATTATATTCTAGTTCTGGTAATTTGCCCTATGTTACGCTTTATTAATATGAAAACAAAATGTTACGTTAGCAATATATTCGTTGGTGAGTATATAAAGAACTTATTTTTTGTACTATGTTTATCCGAATTGGATACTCGATATGGGACCTGAATCATTAATCAATAGATCAAAAGGTCATGGACCGGTGGATAGGGAGGGGGGCGGGGAGGGGACGGTGGTTTGATTTTTACTGATTTACTGCTTTAAATTCGGTAAACTATTACACTTTAACTATGATATTTTATTCAAAAGAACTTATTTTTTATTGTTTTAATGTTTTATAAAAACTTTGTTTATTTTTAATGCTAGTTTGATAAACTTTGTTGTGTTTGCAATTATTTGTTGGATATTATGATATTTAGGTAAGGTTATAAATACATTTCTGTTAAATATTACTATGATAACTGTAGAAAACTTGTTAAGTAGATATATCGTTGGTCTTACTGATAATCGGAACAAGGTTATGATACAATTTTTGCTAAAACGTTACTGTGTCAGTGTAAGAATAACGTTAATATGTTAGAGAAAAAGTGTGAATAGGGTAAGTTTTGTTGCAATGTTAGTTACTTTAACTGGTGTTAGTGTATACTGTTAATGTTAACAGTTGATTCGTGTGTAAGTTGTGTTTGGTTTGTCTTTGTACTTATTTTCTAAGTTCATGTTACGCTATGTTAGCTTTATTGAATGTTGAAACTTTATTACGTTAAAGTTATATTCGTTGATCAGTATGATACTTAACCAATGTTGTTGTGAAAAATTTTAGTTAAATATTACCGTGTTAATATAAATTAACATTGTTATGTAAGAGATATGCTTGACAAAGTTGAATAGGTTACGTCTTTGGTATGCTATTTTTTTTAGGTTAATTTACTGTTTCTAAAGTGTAGACTTGTTAACTGTTAACAGTTTATTCAATCGTTAGGCTGTCAGGTTGTCGTTGTGTATATATTCATAGTTCAGAGTTTTGATGAACAGTAAGCTTTATTAATGTTGTAAACTTTTGTTACGTTAGCATATATTCGTATCAGTGTAAAAAGAATTTGTTTTTATTATGTTTATTCAAATGATACTCGAAATGTAACTTGAATCATAGATCAATTAGATCATAGATCAACAGATTCAATAGTCAATAATCATGGATGATGCGGGCAGTGTGGTATGGCTGTGGTTTGATTTACTGATTACTGATTTATGGGTATGTAAAACATGACATTTTAGGTAAAAATATGACCTGAATCAATAGATCAATTGATCAATAGATTCAATAGATCAATA
>JABUQX010013949.1:0-21491 GCA_015478945.1 Trachelipus rathkii
TTGGACAATAAAACTAATAAAATACTCACGAGATAAAAGAATCATCAAATGACACAAACGCACATTAAGTCTGAAGTTGTTTGATTTTGTTTGCAAGTTTCAGTTCTGAAAATAAATATATCGAAACGTGTTAACAAGCAATGGCAGGATCATCATTGCATAAGCTATTGAGGTTCTGCAACAATACAGGAAATATACTAAAATATTCACTCAATGCTTATCTCAAATTATAGTTGTACTGCAATATTAAGAGAGTGTATCCATACAAGGTCAAAGGCAACGGACCAATATGTAACGAGAATCGTCGTTCTCCTAATCAGAGATACTTTTCAAATATTACTCGTGATACGTAATAAGACGCCACTATACAAGTTAAATAGACATCGAAATTTGATACTTTAAATAGCTAAAAATTAAAATAATCACATGTAACTAACCTTTCTAATATCATATTTTCAATCAAGCTTTTTAATCACCTGTCAGTGAGTCAATTATGAATGACAATATTGTTAAATAACTTTTAAAGCCAACTAAACAAATTACTGCTAAACTGGAAGAGTCATCGAAAAAGTATTTGAGAAACTAACTTAAAAGGTCAAGAAAAAGAAAAAATCAAAAACTTTACTTATAACTTACAATGAACATTAAAACTGAAAGATAAAATATTACTAAATAGTGAATGTATTTCTGATGAAAAAAGAGCAAGTAAAAATTCTCGTCAAATTGTAGAATAATTAATAGAAAATTATCACTTAAATTAAATTAAATGCTGCCTTTATCTATTAGTTATCGAATGGGGCCAACACTAATTTAAATATAAGAAAGTTATTTTTAAAAATATAACTTTCCTCATTTGTAAAAATAGAATTTAATATTTTTTCCTTTAATCCACTAAGTGGGGTCATGTTTCAAGGAGAGAATAATGGGATGCATTGGGGGGTAGTATTGACCCCCTCAATCCGACTTTCTGAAAATCGGCGTTCGAAGCGTACATAAACCGACCCAATCTCGAATTCCGCTTGAATAAAGGGTTCACAGAAGAGGAATTTTCTTTTTTTTTTATTTATTTAAATTTAAGCGTCGATGAACTTTATTGGTAAGTTATCATGTCTTTGTCTTAAAAAATAGCATTTTGTCAGTAAGTTGAAAAGTTTTTTATTTGCTTTAAAGTAATTGGTCGAGCAACGGAATATTTTTTGCGCCAACGCACGCACCCGCACCAAAATTAGCAGACCACATCACCATCAAACATAAAGTAATTTGTTGCAGCCGCACATCTATGTTTCCATGCCGCCACCGCACCGGACACCCAGAATTGTGCAAACCAACACCCCGCCACCGCACCGTCCCCGCATTCCGCAACGCACCGCACCGCCACCGCACACTGGGTGTTCCGGCCGACACTAGTTTTAAAGCATAACACTAAAAATAGTTAAAGATCGAATCCATATAACATGAAGAAGTCAAATTCAATCTAGACATTATCGATAACAAAACTTTTTATCTCATATAACAATTATTATATATATATATATATATAATAATATATATATATATAATATAATATATATACTAATATATATATCTTATATTATAATATATATAATAATATATATATATATATATTATGTAAATATATATATATACTACATATATTATTATATATATATAATAATATATATATATATTATAATATATATAATAGTATATATAACTATATATATAATATATATACGTTTGTTTATTGTGTAAGTAATATATAAATATAATAGTAGTAATATTATATATATACATATATATAGGTATATATGAATATATACTAATAATATATATTTAGTGAATGAGCGAAACTCGAAAAATTTGCAACTAAGCCGGTGCTATTTGCATTTTTTTTTTGCTTCGCGCCTTAGGGTTGATTGGTGCGAAATTTTTTCTCATAAACGCGCGGTGCGTTCTTAATTCAACAAACGTGTTGCCGTTGCGGTTGTGCAATAAAAACGAAATTTAACAATTGCTTTGTTTACCACAACTACTACTACTACTACACTTGTACTACTTACTAATAAGAATAATAATAATAAGTAATAATAATATAATAATTATAATATAATAATATTAATAATAAAATATAATAAAAATAATAATAATAATAATAATATATAAATCAATAAAAATAATAATAAAAATAATAATAATAAATAAATCAATAATAATAATAATAATAATTAAATAATAAATAAAATAATAATATAATAAAATTAATAAAATATAATAATAATAATAATAATATAAATAATAATAATGAAAAACTATATAGTAATAATAATAAAATCAATTATCTATTATTCTAATTATTTATCAGTTTAATTATTATTTAATTATTAATTATTTTAATTATATTATATTATTATATTATTATTATATTATTATTATTCAATTAATATTATTATATTTATTAATTTGATTAGACAAAAAAAATCTACATAAAAGTGTTAAATTTGCAAAAACATTCAAACTACAGTAATTACTGCACATTTTTCTACAACTTTAAAAATAATTAATGAAAATGAAAAGTCCAAAGCTAGTTTCTTTGCTGATAAGTTCAACCTGACTTAATCCTACCTAAGTTATCATGTCGAGTTGTGAGCTAATGAAAGGTTAGGGCCAAAATACACAAAAACAAAAATCAAAGAATTTAAAGACTGTCGGACAAAATAGTTACAACAAGCCAGCGCAAAGTAGTCAATGACAATAGATACTGCCTACTTACACCCGTAGGGGCAAACTTAAGCAAAGCCGCAGGTTCCATGAAACTGAGAGGTCTTGCCCGATTATTTAAGACAACGAAGGCCAAGAACTTTTACATTTCGAAAAGAAATCACCAATCTGACGTTGAGATGGTCTATAAATGTCTAATGAATAAGGCCTCTGATCCTTACCAGGTGCCCCGAACTGGAACCTATACAAACATTGTAAAAAGAAATTTTCTCAACATAATTTTAGACGCTCTGTATAGACAAACTCTAATTGAATTACATATATCCAACGAATTAAAAATCCGCAAACGTTACCTGTCCTGTTCGAAAGCCTGACACCTGCCCTTCCTAAAACCTCTCCCTATTTCAATCCTTCATACAACTGGTAAAATCTTTGAAAATTTAGTCATGCTCAACTACTAATTTCAATTGCAAAAGACCTCCTCTCGACAAATCAATGTTTGGTTTCACCAAAACCGGCAACACAATGATGCTCCTGATATCCTACTGAAAAACTGCATCAAAGCACTAAATAAAAATAACAAACATGCTTACTTTACTATTAGATTTCTCGAAGCATTCGATGCTGTTCATACAACCTACTCTTAAGCAAATTAGAAAGACTTTGTATCACTAATGGTTCACTACAATGGTTCATCATACATAATCTGACCGAAACTCATACTCGATTAGAAGACCACATCATCCTCAACTTGCCCAATTCCCACGTGTCACCCAGGTTCTCCATACTGCGTCCACTAATCTCTATATATAGTACAAATGCTTTCAATAATTGTCAATACGTTCAATACACTCTCAATATCGATACACTGCATACTTAATACACCGTAAAATATAAACTAACACTTAAACGACAAAAGTAAATAAATCGAAATTAAAAAACATTATAACACGGGAGGAGAACAGACTCTCCCTAAATCTACAAAAAACAATTACCTGGAGTAATAACTACAGCAAAAGATACCTGTTCAACTAAATGTACAGACAAAGAATATAATATACCATCGGCTAGCGTCACCAAGTATTAGTGTTCTAATCCTTGCATTGAACAAGCCCTATTCCTTCAAAGAACACATAAAGAGTCTCATTAGCAAATTATCCTATGCAAACTATGCATTCCTTAAGATAAGGAATTTTGTCCAAAATGTTATTTCTTTTAAAAAAACTTACTATATCCTTTGTCTTATCCTTAAACCGTACTTTACTGTCTTTTCAGTAGGGTTGGTGCTACTAAGTGAATAACCTGCTAACAACTCTAATCCATATCAAAAAAAAATATTCTGTAATATCAGTGCCCCGAAACTACCGTGAACACACAACTCCACTTTTATAAATTGTCTTATTTAAAGCTTAATGATATTGTACATGCCCTTTACCGTAGATCCACAGTCTTCTTTAAATTTCACAAACGGAAACTTGCGAAAGACCTTTTTGAAAACATATGCTACCAACAATCTCTTTAAAGAACAAACAATCCCGAACACAAATTCCCCTTACCTTAGACCAAATGAAATTCACCCCTAATCGAAATCTCGGAGGCTGATCTCATAATAAGGGCAATAGATTTTGTGGAATATATCTCCAAAAAGTTCAGCGAATACCCCACAAATTGGCTCGTGCTCGTAGAAAAATCGTCAGAAGCTTCCTTATAACTAAATACCAACGAGGCATTCTATCCCTCGTTAACTCTTCTATGAAACTATGAAGGTCTGGATTTCTTAATCCACTATTAATCATTTAAATTGTTCTCTCAGATTCTCCTAGCATTTACAAAAAGTCAATGCTGAATATTTTATGGGATGTTTAATGATACTAATACAATTATATTATATTATTATTATTATATATTATATTATATATTGATTAAATATTATATTAATTATTATTATTATTATTACTTATATTATTATATATTACTATTATTATTACTATTATCATTATTATCTTCTATATACTATCTATTCTGTTATTCATTATTTATTAATTATCAATTAATTATTATACACGCTTATATTTTTTTATGTTTATCATATATTATGCATTTACAAAATATGTTATTATTATTATAAAGTATAATCTTGTTATCCTCATATAATTATTCCTTTGTATTAAAATTAATATATTTTATATAATTTTCACCGAAAGAAGAGAGAATAAAAATTTTATTATTATTCATTGTTATAGTATTAATTGTTATGAATTAATGATAGACTAATAATAATAATTATTATTATTATATTATAATATTAATTATTATATTTATTTTCATTAATTATTCTATTATATTGATAATAGATCGTATTATTAAACAATATTATTGATAATATATATATGATTTAAATATTAATTTTATAAAATCAATAATTATTCTTACAATTTCTAACATGCTTCTGCTTCTAATAACCCACATTATTATATATTATTAATTATTATTTTTATTAATTAGTATTATATTATTTATGATATTATATTCATTATATTATTATATTATTTAATTAATATGTTATATTATATAATAAAATAATTTATATTGTTATTATTATTATGTTTTTACTATGATATCGGTATCAGATAAAATTGCGTATTGTAATTATTAAACCTTATTATATTTATAATTATTATTTAATTATATATTATTATTATTAGATTATTATTATTTTATTATTATTTTTATTACTTATATTAGTATTTATTATATTGTATTAATATTATTATTGATAAATTTATTATTATCTTGATTATTATTATGTATTATTATATGATTATATTACTAATATATTATATTATCTATTAATAATATATTATCATTATTATTATTATTTACTATATTATTTTATTTTATCCCTACTAATAGTATGGTAAATATCATTGTAATTCCCTTATTAATTATTATTATTTTTTAGTATTTGATTACCTATTATTTATTTTATTAGTATTTTCTTTAATTATAATATATTTATTCATTATTATTATTATTATTATTATTGTATTATTATTATTATTATTATTATTATATTATGTTTATTATTAATTATTATTATTATGTTGTTCTTGATTATATCTTTTATTATCATTATTTGTTATATATTATTATTATTTGGGTCAATGGACCGAAAACGTCCCCCTAAGCCCTTTCCTCATCTATATATTCGTTTGTATTAATATTAATATGTAAGCATAAATATTACCTAATAGAGAGAATAAAATATTATTTGATTTTTTTTGATTTTTGATTATTATATTATTATTTTATATTATTATATATTATTATATTATTCATTATTATATATTATTATTATTATTATATTAATTATTATTATTTATTATTATTATTATATATTTATAGTTTACCTCAGTTAATTTCTATAATTTCTAATTTACAGTGATAATGGCCTAAATAATTATTATATATAATATTATATATATATATAATAATATATTATAAATACTAATTATAACTAATAACTAATATTATAATAATAATATATAATATATATATTAAAGAGAGGACGAGAAGTTTCTAAAAAGATAAGATATTTTTAAAAAGATAACTTCCTGAAACCGCAGTGCGGCTTCTGAAGACCATGACAACCCGCGGTTGCAGTTGCGTTGTAGTGTGTGTGTAGACCAGTGTGCACCGGTCTGTGCGGTTGAAAGGTTGCGAGAGGTTATTTGATCGATCCTAGATCATACTAAGATATATATAATATATTTATATATATAAAGTAATAGTAAGTATAATAAATAATATTGTATCATATGTAATATATATATATTAATAAAATATAATAAATAGTATATATATCCTACATTATCATATCTATATATATATATATATAATATAGTATTATAAATATATTATAGTATATGATAATGATAATATACATATATATATATATACATATAAAATATATATATATATATATATATATTCATATATATATATATAAATTAAATATATATATATATATTATAAAAAATTTATTATATATAGTTAGCATATATATAATATATATTATATAATTATAATAATATATATAAAATATATATATATATATATATATATATAATATATATAATATAATTATATTTATATATATGTAAAAATTTCAATACTTTGTAAAGGGTAAAAATACCATAAGATCAATAAACTGAAATCTCGAGTAATTTTTCATTTACGAAATATTTTAAAAACAGCATAAAACCAATATAAAAGAGAGAGAGAGAGAAGAGAGAGAGAGAGAGAGAGAGAGAGAGAGTAAAGAGAGAGAGAGAGAGAGAGAGAAGAGAGAAGGAGAGAGAGAGAGAAGTCGTAGAGAGAGAGAGGAGAGAGAGAGAAGGAAGAGAAGACAGAGATGAGAAGAAAATCTAAAGTCCGTCCTGTGTGTAGTCATGTTGTTGCGCAGCACGAGTAGTTAAGCGGAATCAGAAAAAGACAAAGAGATTAAAGGAGAATCCCCCTCCCTCCAAACGAAAACCTTCTGTGTAGCGGTTTATAAACCGTGCGATTCGGTCCCTGTAGATTTTTCTTCTCTAGACAATCCGATAGGGTAAATGCAAACAATATCAACATGTTCAAATTACCGGCAATACTCAAATAGAAATTTTTAGCTTAAAGTAATTCAAAAGACTATTTTTTACACTTACATATTATTAAATGGTTAAAATATTAATTTTAAAAAATATCGGAGAATAAATGTGTGTTACAGTTTTATAAAAAAAAGTCTCTGATGCCCAAAGAACCTGAACAATAACCTACTTTTTGTTACAAAAAATAAAAATTCATAAATAAAAAAAACATATGCTTTGGATGTATTAGACAGTACACAGTTCTTAAACATTTTGATAATGTTAGAAAATATACATATACTAAAGTTTTTCTCATATTTAATGAACCGATTCCTTCTTTTTTGCGGGTTAATTAGTTTCTCCAACCACCCCAGACATCCCGCTTCCCCATCACCGGCCTTGTGCCCATAAACTGTTTTACATGAGAATATTATAAATGTACGAGTTTGTTGAGTGGCCAATTAGAACTTAAACAATGAGAAATCTTGAATGTGATGCATCGAATATTGATACTCTCCATTGTACTATTTCTTTAATATTATTCATATATATATATGAGATATTTTAGTATTTATATATTAATATATATTATATATTTATATTTATTATTATATATATATAAATAGTAATATAGTAGTATAATAGGATTGATGTTTTTAGTCTATATATATTATTTATTATATTGTAATTACAATTATAATTATTGATTATTATTAAATATTTTAGTTATTATTATTATTTATAATTTTTTTTTTTATTATTACAAGTAAAAAAACTATCGTAACTGAGCAGTTCAACTTACACTACTACTTAACACGTATCTACTACTTTACTACTAGATACTACTACTACTTACTACTACACTACTACTACACTATTCACAATAATAATAAATAAAATAATAATAAAATATAATTTATTATCATATATTATATTTTATATATGTATGGTATTATATTATTATTATTTAAAAGACATATAATTATTATTTGGTATTCACTCTATTATCTTTATTATTTACTATTATCATTTCATTCTTCATAATTATTAATTAATATCATATTATCATTATTTTTCTTAGTATTTTATTTTTATTATTTTAATTTAAATTTTACAATAGAAGACATTCTCTCATATCATTTCCTCCTAATAAGTTCCTCCTCGAGATGAAATTATCAGAAAAAAATTAACAGAGAATAAAATACAATACTCAGTAAAAACAATTAAAATAAATAGAACTACAGAACAACCGATTTGCAAGACTGTACAGTGCCAGCAAGTAATGCGCTGTTGCTTCGGCTCTGCTTAAAGATTTAGCTATTGTAAGTGAAGAAGATCAGAAGAAAGAAAAACAGAAATAAGAAGAAACAGAAGAAGAAAAAAGAAAAGAAGAAAAGAAGAAAAAGAAGAAAAAGAACGAAGAAAGAAAAAAAGAAGAAAAGAAGCCAGAAAGAAGAAGAAAAGAAAAAGAAAAAAAAAAGAAAAAGAAAAGAAAAAAAAAGAAAAAGAAAAAAAAAAAAGAAAAAAGAAAAAGTAAAAAAAAGAAAAAAAAAAAAAGAATAAGAAAGAAGAAGAAGAAGAAGAAGAAAGAGAAGAAGAAAAAAAAGAAGAAGAAGAAGAAGGAAGAGGAAGAATAGAAAATAAAAAAAAAGAAAAAAAAGAGAAATAAGGAAGGAAAGAGAAGAAAAAACAGAAGAAAAGGAAGAAAAAGAGGAGAAGAGATAAAAGAAAAGAAAGAAAAGACAAAAAGAGAAACTAGACAACAGACAAAAAGATAAAGAACAATAAGAATGAAAAGGGAAGAGAAAAAAGATGCAAAGAAACCATAATAATTAAGAGAAACCGTGAAGAAAGAAAGAAGATAAGGCGAAAGAAAGAAGGACAGCGATCGCAGAAAAGAAGAAGCAATAAGAAGAAGAAGAATAAGAAGTTTTAAACTGCTAAGAATTAGATCGAGAAACAGTAGAAAAAGCAGCAGAAATATCAAGAAGAATGATGAGAAGAGAGAGGGATAGCAGGGATAGTAGGGATAGCAGCGACAATATTCAAGAGAGAGAAGAGAGAGAGAGATAGAGGGAGTGAAGTTCTCTTTGCTTTCTCCTCTAATCATATTATTTTGTATCTTCCTTTAAAAACTTTTAACCAACAAAACTAAAATATTTGAGTCAAATTTCATACAATATCTAAAACACATACTACATCACTCTCTTAGTTTATTCTTTTGAACCTAAGAATATCCTTACTGTTAAAGTGAACCTTCTTTTGAGACTAAGCACCTTCCTAAACTACTCATGTACATCTTTGTGTCTACAACTACTAGTTCAAAAATACCTACTCCTTTTTCTCTTTGCTGTAAACCAATTCAGCTAACTTCATTTTCCTTTAATTTACTGTAAAATATTGTTATTTTTTCGCTTACTATCTATCTTTTTCCCCACAACAATCACAGAAATTAGTTAGTTCATATTTGTTTTTCTTTTCTAAAATTATCTTCACGGCAGAATATTAAAACATTAAATTCAGTATTTTCCTGTTCTACTGTTCTGACCCTCTGAAAAACGTCTTCCATAAAAGTCGCGTAAATACTGGAACATTGACAACCTTTGTACCTAATTTTGAAATCACAATGGTTAGTCTTGTAAAAGAAATCATCTCTAAACTAAGGCTTTGTAGATGTATTGCTAGCTTAGGTTTAAATAAACAACTCCATTACAAACTGTTTTTCTGTAACATTCTTTTTCATTAACTTATATTATCATCAATCAGATTATATATAAATTATGTGAATAAAATTTAAATATATAAATGAAATGAAATCCCAGATGATGAGGTTAAGGTAAATAATTATTTAAATTCAATGACCTGGAAATTTACAGGTAAGAGTTGCAAGATTATGACCAGAGGGTCTACAGCAGTTATCATTTGGAAAAAGGTTGACAAGTGCATGTTTCCCTCACTCAGGAAAAAGTATCGAAAAATAGTGAGCATGGTCTCCGGATGAGACCCTATACACAAGAGCAAAAGTACATGTGACATCTAAGGGAAGGAGGTGGTAGTAAGTTAGCGTAGATAAGAGGAACAAAGAAAGGTTAACAAAGGTATTTAGGATATTTCTTTCTAGAAACCAAGATAATTTCACTCAAATATTAAAAATTTCTTATAGGTAAAATTTTCGAAGATCTAAGGAGACAAGACTTTATGAATTTTGGATCAAATCTTTAGACTTTGCCTATCCTTACCTACGTGTTACAGGGTTTAACTCCATTCAGAAAGATAAGAGCACCCAACTGAAAAATTTCTCAAGAAATTGGACAACAGCACCTTAAAAATAGGCGATACAATTTGCAGTTGGATCACCATGACTAACTTAACGTGGAAAAAGTCTAGCTGAATGTTCAACTAGGTCTAACGTAATGTTGAACTAGGTCTAACGAAATGTTGAACTAGACCTAACGGAATGTTAAATTAAGAAATAACGGAATGTCGAACTAGATTTAACTGAATCCTGTGACTAATTATTTATGAACTACTTGAAACTTCCCATGGCATTTCCTTCTATTTAACGTTAAAAGTTTAAAATATTATATTTTTAAGGCTGGAAGTACCTAAATTCACGCCCGACCTAACCTGAAGTATACTAAAAAAATTTAACAGCTTCCAAGAAGATAAAAGGAATTTAGCAAACACTCTCAAGGAAATTGTTCAATAGAACTCGATGCTAACTTCCTATTTAATAGAGCCTTTGGCTTAATAACATAAGATTCTTAAAATCTTTTTAAGTGTTGGCCTAACCTGACTTACTTTTTGACTAGAGTCCTTGTCTAAGCAAAAATTGACTTTTCACTTTACAATTTCCTCTTTACCAAGCCTACAATTTCTTTTTCCTAAACATTAGCTTCTGAACTGCTGTCCTATTTCCTGCTAAAATTGAACTCTTCTTCAATCTTTCCCATTTAATTTCACTTTGGATGATTCCTGAGCTATTCCTTCTCCACCTTACTGCAAAGTCATCAATGTCTATCACTGTAATTTCTTCTAAACTGTATTAGTATTAGTATTAATATTAATAGTATTAGTATTAATAAATTTCTGCTCTTTTTGAGCTTAAGACTAAAAAGGAGCTTCATCTTCGCCTATCAACTTCAACCTTTCTTTTCAGCTTGAAACTTACCATCATTCAACCTGTGCCGGAAAAATAAACCCCGTTCTCAACCTACTACCTTCCTATTGATTTAATTTCTGTTCTTTCCAAATTTTTTAATCATCTTTAACGAGAAGATTTAGAAAGTTTCTTAAAATTTCAAATTTTATCTCAGATCGGAAGTATTACTTCAACAAGGAATTAATATTATTTACATTCTTTCCCTTTTATCTGAGTCTTGGTCCTCTGCTCTTCATAATTTCTGTGAATTTTTGCTGTTCGATAGGAGTACGGAAAGCTTTCGATATAGTTTGTCATAAAACTTTTATTTTTTACCTTCATTGTTTCAGTGCCTATAATTCTCTTTGTGACCATCTCCCCGATTTCCTTTCAGGTCGTACTATTGCAGCTGTTTCTTATGGTTCTGTCCTCTCTCTCTCCCCAATTCTCAGTTGATGTCTGTTAGTCCTAGTTTTGGTGTTTAATGATTTATATATAAATCCATTACTCATCCACTCTTTTGCCGACGATTCCATCCTTCATTACTCGTTTCAACTCAAAAAGTATTCTAACCAGCTTCAAACGGCTAATGCTGGGAGTAGTTTTGAAGCAACTAACCTCATATAATTTTCGTAACTAATTGTGACAGAAAACAACAATTTGCAATGCTTAAAAATCTCCCTTCCTTAATCTTTCTACTCGGTATAATCTTCCATATAACTACAACATTTTAGGAAAACCACAACTCAAACTTCCTCTGTACTTTAAATTCTCGGTATTTCGTTTCCACGTAGCCTTTCATGGAATGATCAGATTGTTCCTCTCACCAAATATGTTTCTAAGAGGTAGAGTGTTTGAGTTGCCTTCAGAATTTCTTACCCAACACTAATTATTTCTTCTAGTTGGAGTAGTATGTTTCATATATTGGGTGGTCTTACTCATTCAGTTCTTTTAAAAGATACAATCTAAGGCTTTCGCCAAATCAACTCTCGCTGACTCTCCCAAAACCATTTCTTCCCATCGAAATGTTCCATTACACCCTTTATATTGTCTCTACGAATATCATTATGACGTTCCTTCCCCAATCTCCAACCACTATTTAACCTCAGACTTAACCGCTAAGCTCATCTAACGTATCTGAAACCTCTCAATTCTTCTATTTTCCCATTTTCTTTGACTCGCAAACACTCACACAAATGTTAGTTCTAAGATGATGCCTGCTAGTTCAAGGTTCTTGCCTATTAGTTTAGGTTAAAGCTTAATAGTTCTTGGTTGGTGTCTGTTAGCCATAGATTGGCGCCTCATGTCTATGTTGGAGCATGTTAGTTGTAGGTTGGTGCCTTTTAGGTGTATGTTGGTGCCTGCAAGATCTAGAGTGGAGCTTGATAGGTCTATGTTGGTAACTGTTAGACCTTGGTTTGAGTCATAATTCTAGGCTTTTGCCTATTACTTCTAAAATCTAGATTTACCCTCTTGTAGATAGGTTGGAGACTCTTAGTCTAGGTTTGAGCCTGTTAGCTGGTTGAATGTCTATAATTCCTAGCTTTGCCTGTAGGCGAGAGTTACAACCTATTTAGTTCTTAACTAGTGCTGTTAGTCTATTGCTTTCTCTCCTGTTAAAACTAAGTAGTTCCTATTATTCTAGGTCGGAGCATGCTAGTTAAGATTGTGTGCCTGCTGTCTTAGATGGACTTGCCTAGTTCTATTTGGTATGCCCTGTAGTCCTTAGGTTTTGAATCTAATTCTAGACTAGCACCTGTTAGTGCTAGGTTGGTGCCTGTTAGGTAAGTGAATGTTCGTTTTCTTAAGATGGTATCTGTTACTTCTAGTTTAGAGGTTAACGGATGAGGATTTTTCACATCCTCGATTCGATAGTTTAAAATCACTATCCCGCGGATCGCGGATGCGGATAAGTTTAAGTTTATTTTAGAATTTAGCTCACAGGTACTTTATATATATATATATATATTATAAATATATAATATAATATATTATATATATATATAATATAAAATATATTATATATATAATATATATATTTATTATATAATATATAATATATATAATATATATATATATAATATATATAATATATATAATATATATATATATATAATATAATATATATATATATATATATATATATATATATATATATATATATAAATATATATATTATATAAGAATATATATAATATAAATATAATATATATATATATATATATATATATAATATATATAATAATATATATATAATATATATATCTATATAATTATTATTTAAGTATATAATAATATATCAGGGGCGTGCGGTACATTTTTGGGGGTAAACCTATATATATCTATATATATATATATATATATATATATATTAAATATATATAATATATAATATATAAATAATAATATAATATATATATATAATATAATATATATTATATATTATATTATAATCGCCCAAAAAAAAAACCAATCTCATTGGTGTGTCCCACATTTGGCAACGAAGCTGTAATCTACCTATATATCTATCACGAGATGACCCACAATGTTATAAATTGTAAATTACAAAATAACGTGTATTGTAATTTCAATGGTTATTAATTGGCATTGTGCAAGATTGTCGCCAGATATATAATAACCAATTGTGACAAAACGTTTTCATATTTAGCAAGCTTAAGAACATGATCAACAAAATATGTATTTATTTAACGCTCCGCAAGCCACTTTGTTTTTTCTCATTATTGGCCTTTCTTGGAAATTTTTGAAAATATTCCTATCTTTTGTCTTTGTGAGGTGCTTTGAGATTCGGCAATTCGAGGCATAGTCGGCCACTTTGTATTAAGTTCAATTTTTCTTGCAAAGTGTGGAGACGAAAAGGACGCTTCAATAACTTTTCAATAGAGCGCCTCCGCCTAGACCTAACACGCATCAAACTAGAACTACCGAGTACCAATTTAGTCCTAACACCCACCAACATCAATCTAGAACTAACGAATATCAACCTAGAACTAACAGACACCAATCTAGGCCTAACAGGCATCAATCTAAACTAAGCAGGAAATAACTTACACCTAACAAGTACCAACCTATAACTAGCAAACACAGACCTAAAACAAACAAATACCAACCTATAACTAATATGTGCCAACCTACAACTACCTGGCACCAACTTAGAACTATTGGACACCAACTTATAACTACCGGGTACCAAACCTAGACTAAACAAGCACCAATACTAACTTAGACCTAATTGGCACCAACAGCAACCTATCCCTAACATGTACCAACCTAGATCTAACAGGCACTAACCTAAAACTAGCAGGCAAAAGCCTAGACCTAACAGTAATCAATTTAGATCTAATAGGTACTAAACTAGACTAACAGGCACCAACGTAGAACTAACAGGCATCAATCTAGAATTAACAGACACAACGAACCCAAACTTAGTAGGCACAAACCACCTAGTACGAAATGACACCAATCTAGAACTAACGGGCACCTACCTAGAACTACCGGGTACCAAGTTGGACTCAATAAGCACAATATCAACCTGAGCCAAACATGATCCAACCTAGATCTAACAGGCGCCAACTTTGAACTAGCATGTAACTAGCATAGACGGGCTAGGACTAACAGGCACTGACCTAGAACTAATAAGCACCAACCTAAACCTAGGCACAGATCACCTAGTACAAACTTACACCAACTTAGACCTAACCGGCAATAATCAAGACCTAACAGTCACTTATCTAATCCTAACAGGAACCAAATTTGAGCTACCCGGTACCAACCCTGACCTAACAGGCACCAACCTAGAACTAATAAAGACTAACCTAGACTAGCAGATACCATCCATAAACTTCAACTAACGGGTGCCAACCCAGAAATACCGGGCACCAACCTAAACCTAACAGGTACCAACATAGAATTAACAGGCACCAACCTAGAACTAACAGGCAGTAAACTAAATTAATAGGCACAACCTAGAACTAACCGGTATCAACATAGACCTGACAGACACCAACCCAAACCTACCAAATTCCTGTAAGGTCTAGATAGGTGACTGTTAGGTCTCATTAGATACTTGTTAGATGTAGCAGGCACCAATCTATAACTAGCATGCTCCGACCTAAGATAATAGACACCAACTTAGTCTTAACAGGCAGCAGCCATAACTAACAGGCACTAGCTTAGAACTAATAGGTTGTAACTTAGCCTAACAGGCAAAAAGCTAGAATTATCAGACATCAACCCAGACCTAACAGGCTCCAACCTAGAACTAAGAGGCTCCAACCTATACTAAGAGGGATAAATCTAGATTTTAGAAGTAATAGGCAAAAGCCTAGAATTATGACTCAAACCAAGGTCTAACAGTTACCAACATAGACCTATCAAGCTCCACTCTAGATCTTGCAGGCACCAACATACACCTAAAAGGCACCAACCTACAACTAACATGCTCCAACATAGACATGAGGCGCCAATCTATGGCTAACAGACACCAACCAAGAACTATTAAGCTTTAACCTAAACTAATAGGCAAGAACCTTGAACTAGCAGGCATCATCTTAGAACTAACATTTGTGTGAGTGTTTGCGAGTCAAAGAAAATGGGAAAATAGAAGAATTGAGAGGTTTCAGATACGTTAGATGAGCTTAGCGGTTAAGTCTGAGGTTAAATAGTGGTTGGAGATTGGGGAAGGAACGTCATAATGATATTCGTAGAGACAATATAAAGGGTGTAATGGAACATTTCGATGGGAAGAAATGGTATGATGAGGTATAGAAATCAGGCTGAGCAGCTGATAAGTTAATTAATTATGTATTAGTGTTGTTACTTACTTATAAAACATTAATAAAATAGGTTATCTATTATTATTATGCATAAAAGTTAGTGCTAGAAGTGGTGAAATTGCAGAAGGTATTAGTATAACTACCAGAATGATTAGGCCTGTTGATTCATGTTGGCTATTAAGTGAAATGGGATTGAAAAAATGAGTCTATGCTGTGTGATATAGATTACTGAAGATTGGAGATATAAGTTTATCTAGATGTATTATGTCACTTGATAGATTTCTGTAGGAGTTCTATTACTAGTAATGTTAGAGTTAGATTAGCTGTAGTAATATGATGCTAGAGAGAAGTTCAGAGGATGATGGGATTGATTGTTACAGATGAGAAGTTTAGAATTATTATTACGTTCTGATATTAGACAGACAAACAGTTTCAGATCTCATTTAGTGACAGTTGTCAGCTTATTATTATAGATGCTTATCTCAAAGTGCTCTCAAGTAGTATTATTACTTCTACTTAGATAATTTTAGTTATTATTCATTTTTTGGAAAACCCACTTATTGAATTATTATTATTATTATTGATTGGTGATTATTGATTTACAAATTAGATCATAATTACAAGACACTATTGATTGTCATTTGAATTATTATTAATTCGATATTATTATCATCTATTATATAAGGTTTTACCTTTTAAGCTTTCCAGATAATTAAAAGCTCTATGCATATACTTCAACGAATTGAAAAGTGTGTAATCTCGCGTTCTGATTTTCAATTTAATTTACATTTAGGTTTATTCCAAAAATTAGAGGACTTAGACATAATTAATTGTATTGGGGGACAGTTAAATGAACGTGTAAAAAATTCAAACAAGCAAGCATAAGGCCGAATGACATTTAATTTCGAATTTATTAGTTCGCTGATTTCTCCCTCTAGAGAGACGCGGAGCAAAAAGGCTCTAAGCCGATTGGTTTAAAGGGATCATGGTTTTCTCTTCCTTTACTGTATGGTTAAAGGGGTCGGTCGGGTCTTATAGGGTCTCAGTGTTTTTTTCAACGACTAAATGCCGCGTGATAAGCTTTGTGTCTGCGCTAAGTGGTGATATCGCATTGGCAGTGGTTTTGAATGAAATGTACGTTGATTAAGCCGTATTGAAGAGATGGCTGTGTGTGGGGGCCCGATAAGGAGTGCTGGATTGAGAGTGTGTACGAAGTCTACTGCAGCACTGGTAAGCTCCGGCAGTTATATACTTTTAGGGTCGGGCCCTGTGAAGTATAAGAGATGTATGATCGATCATACTGGGTTGAGTGAGAAGACGTATACGAGCCCGGCCGTAATCAGAACCGTTAGGAGTAGGTTCAACTGCTGTGGGCGTTCCAAGATTGGTTGAAATTGAGGGGAGCTGGTGGGGCGGGGCTGATCGTGTGGAGGTCGGATGGGGTCATGGATCAGGCGTGCCTGAATTCTAATTTGGGAGAGAAAAATGGATGAATTATATTATTATTGCGTCATGTACAAGGGTAGATTTAGAAGCGGGTAATATCTGAGAAAAGCTGTTGATACAAGCGGAATTGATTTTAGATGGCATGGGGTGATTAGTAAAATAATGGTATACATAAATGGTGGCGCTGGGGGAGTGTCAGGGGATTTTGGTTGTGGTTTGGGGATCCGGTGTTGGGGGGTTTGGGGATTTCATATTGATATTTAATTTAAGTGACAATACTTTGAAGAGGATTTTATGTTGAATGTCTGGTTGAATGTGAAGGTCTATGTAATAAGCCTGAGCTATTTTCAGTTTTTGAGCTTCGCACATGAGGAGTGTAAATTTTTGAATGACTGTGAGATATCGGTATAGTAAGTTGTTTTGTTATGTGTTCGTGAATAGAATGTTCGTATATTTTAACTAGTTTTATAAAGCGATGCTGGTATGCCCTTCTGTTGAATGCTATTAGGTCGGTATCCAATATATCGGTCGACGTACAGTCTAAGGACTCGGGGGCATGCGAGATTGCGAATACTCAGCATCGCTTTAATACCAGTGAAAATATACGGAGACTATTTTTCAGCTGAACAACAAAGCACCATACCTGATATCTCACAGTGCATTCAAAATTTTGTTGCAGCTCCTCATGCGAAGCTGCAAAAACTGAAATAGCTGAAGGCTTACTACATAAACATGCTAAAAGCAGACATTACGATAAAGTTCAACCGTATTGTCACTTATTATATTAATATGCAAATTACTAAAAATCTTAAAATCTAATTTTTTAATCTTTATTTTTTAAATCTTGTTTTATATAATTCATTCAAATGTTAGAATCGAAACTCTGAAGATGTCCGAGGTTTACGGACGAAACCTGCCAGAAACTAATAAATATAAATATGCCTCTTACTTTCTTTGCAAACTATATTCTAGACTAGTACTAAGAAAATTAAATGAAAATCAGAAGAAAATATTTAGAGAATTGGAAGTTAAAAGTAAAACTTATATTAAAACAAAAGCTGACATAGAATTTCTATATTTTATTAAAATATTATATTATTATTATTATTATTATTATTATTATTATTATTATTATTATTATTATTATTATTATTATTATTATTATTATTATTATTATTATTATTATTATTATTATTATTATTATTATTATTGGGGAAACAAATTTTTTTTTTAAAGAAAAATTCATTTTTAAGCATTTTTATTTCATAATTTTTAATCCTATATCAAACAATAATGTCTTCCCAGTTGAATTCTACGTATTTTGCATTCAGGGTAAATATTAAAACATGCCTCCTTTAGGTATATCATGTTATCCGTTACATTCCTGGAACAAATATATTTATTTTATAATTTTAAATTCCTTATTAGATAAGCAAGTGTTTGTGGAGTTTTCTCAGTGGAATTCTACAAATTTTATATTCAGGATTAATACTAATGTCCATGGTCCCTTATATATATATATATATATATATATATATATATATAATAGTAAGAAATATATAATATAGTACAATAAGTATAATATATATATTATATATATTATGATGCATAGTATATATATACATATCTATAGTTTGTTATATGTATATGATATATATATATGATATTATATATATATGTTATATATATATATATAGTATATATATTATATATATGATACGGTATATATATATATATATATACTATATATATTATACTATATATATATTCATATATTTATACATATAAAGTTGTCTAATCAATATAATCGCATTATAATATATATATATATATATATAGTATTTATTATATAATTATAATATATTTAGTAGTTATAGTTCCCTATATTATATATATATAGAGATAGTAGAAAGGGAGAGTGAGAGAGAGAGAGAGAGAGAGAGAGAGAGAGAGAGAGAGAGAGAGAGAGAGAGAGAGAGAGAGAGAGAGAGAGAGAGAGAGAGAGAGAGAGAGAGAGAGAGAGAGAGAGAGAGAGAGAGAATGTTAGGATAGTAAGAACATGGTTGTAAATGACTTAAAACACATTATAGAGGCGTTAATGCAGTAATTACTGCTTAGAAATTCATTCCTTTTTTATCAGAATACTCGAGGAAAGCATCCGACCGGCTTCATTATGCATGCCGTTAACAGCAGCGGTGCATGAACAGGAGGTGAGAATGGGGTGTGTGTGGGGGGTGTAAGTGCAATTAGAACGTCCTACTTTACTTTCTCTCTTAATTCGAACTTAACAGCTTTTCTGGAAAGCTTTTCAAATATCTTATGTTATCTTTTTTACATGAGGAGTAAAGAATAGGGCAACCTGCTTGAATTTTAAACAGAAGTGGGAAATCGGGTAAATATTTCTTTTACTATCTATCTATCTATCTATCTATCTATCTATCTATCTATCTATCTATCTATCTATCTATCTATCTATCTATCTATCTATCTATCTATCTATCTATCTTGTTTGATCTATCTATTCTATCTATCTATCTATGTATCTATCTCTATCTATCTATCTATCTATCTATCTATCTATCTATCTTAATATTAATGACTTGTTGTTGAATCTTTGGAATTTGGAAGTTTATTGTTAAAAAAAAAAGTTCAAAAGATTGTAAAAAATGGTTTTAAAATATAAAAATTAATTAAATCATTGTAATGTTTACTCAATTTCTCCTTTAAGGCTATCCCTAAATCAATGTGTCTTACATTGTTCCATCAACATGAGCGCATTAAAAACGCACACATTCATCTATTCACCTGACGTTTGAGCAGTGTCAGAAGCGCTCGTATAAAAGCAGTTTAAATACTTAACGCTTTTTTTTTCTCAATTATCATCAATGTATGTATATAAAGCGATATGTATAGTAAAGGCGATATAAATAACATATACATGATATCATCAACCTGTATCAGATATTTGCAAAAAGGTATGAAATACTTAATAGTCATGTTTATATAATTTGGCCAATTTATAGCTAAACTATTGAAGACTGATATAATTATCATTGTTCATATTATGATTATTATTATTGTTTATTATTTGATTATGTATTTTTTATTATTATGTATTATTATTTATTTATTAGTTATTTATTATTATTATTATTGTATTGATTTTATAATTTTATTATTATTATTGTTATTTATTATTGGATATTATTTCTTTATTATTTAATTATTATATTTGAGTTATAGTTGATTTTTATTAATTATTATTGATTATTAATTAGAGATTATTATTATTATAATTTATTATTATTGAGTATTATTATTATTTTATTATCAATTATTAATTATTAATAATTATTATTATTTATTTTTATTTGATTTAAGTTATTATTATTATATCATTATATTATTTTATTATTGATTTTTAAAATATTATTTTTTATTATTATTTTATTATTATTATATTATTATTATTGATTATTATTTATTTATGTAATTATTATTAGTTTTTATTATTGATATCAGTTATTATTTATTATTTTATATTATTATTATTATTTAATTATGATTATTATAAATGTATTGATTTTATTTGTTAATTTTACTATTATTAGTTATTATGTATATGTTATTGCCTTATTATTATGTGTCATATGGTGTATTGTAAGGCAAATGTGGGTTGCTCATTAAGAGACATTGCAGCGACCATTACAGTTACACACTTAAGTCATTTAGGTCATTAGATTGCATCTAGCATTAAATGTTTGT
>JABUQX010013950.1:0-17500 GCA_015478945.1 Trachelipus rathkii
ATAATTTTATGTAGTCATATATATAGTATGTATTATACTATATGTTAAATAGTATATATGAGTAATACGAGCATATATAGTATATTTTATATATGTATAATAGTAACATATTATATATATATATATTTTTACAGAGATAAACACACGTCACTCACTGGCAGAGCCCTAATCAAAGGAGGAGGTGTACTCATTTAACGTCCGAGCATGGCGGAGCTAAGCCAAAGGATAGAGAGCTCACATTCTCGCGCACCCGACAGAGTTGTGCGGACCTCTGAATAAGTAAGTAGAAACCGAACCTGGGGTCAAGATGTTGACATAAAAATTTGCAATGAACTCTGCATTTGCAAATTTGTATTGTAAAAACACCCTGAAAGTATTATTCAGCCTGCCGCTGGGAATCGGAACCTGGTCTATAGCGTTATATCGTCTTATGTGTTTGACCGACCAACTCCACGATGAGCTAAAGCGAAGCGACAAGACAATAACTTCTATGGTCCAAATAGGGGCACATTGGGCCGTGCTCTTCCTCTCGCTCACACTCGTACGGGGGGGATATGTTCACCTAGTCGTTAGTTTAGTTAGCGCCCCGGATTTTGGGGTCATAAGTCGTTTGCGTCGGATTTGGTAGCTTTAGCAATTCGTCTGGCACATGGGTGAATGATATAATAAGCAGACCGAAACCAGAGGGTAAGATGTATCACAGTAAAAATGCAATAACCTGCCAATCAAGTACATTTAGTATTGAGAGAGAGACACGGCTGATAGCCCTGAATATGGATCTGATATGGTAAAGTTAGTGTGTCTGTAGTTCGTTAGACTGAGCCACGCTGTAGAAGAGCAAATAACTGATGCCTTCATATATGCCAGCTTTCTCGTGTGTGGGGCCGCCCTTTCTTTCGCGTCTAAAGAAAGCTATGCATGACTCTAATTTACGTCGCAACGGCGTAATGAAAACACAGCCAACGGTTAAGTCACTATAGATCCCTTTCATATTAAGTTTCTCTTTGATAAATATGGTTAAGGAGTTAAAAAATCAACCAAATTTTTGGCTATTGATATTAAGATTTACATCGGTTTATTAGTTCAACATCTTTGTTGCAATGCTTTAAAAATATATAAAAAACAAATTCAAATAAAATATAGGTTGCCTATATTTATAGTCCCCATTAGCAAAACGGAGGATAGTATTTGCACATAATGTACACTAAACTATATGTTCTTTGGTTGATGTTTTATTAACTTCCACGGTCATGATTCTGCTATATTCGTAGGAATCTTTAAGATGAACAAAAAGGTTTCAGCAGGTATCTTGGCACAATGTAACAAATAGTAATTATAAGGAAAAAAACATTAATTTAATAAACCATTTTATTTACAAATGAGTTGATATTTAATAATAAAGTAAGGATATAGAATTAGCAAATGGTCGCATGAAATACAGGAATAAGTATTATTCGATACGAAAAAGAATTTACATATTTTTGTACTCTGTTCTTGTGATTTTCATACGATTTTTTTTATTTTATTTTTTATCAGATAAGAGAAATATTTTTTTACGATTTAATCATGTATATTTTCTCAACTGTCTTAAAAATTTAACTGACTCTAATTCGAGCTCTAATAGTATGCAGTACGGCAGCCTAACAATAGTGGAGATACATTAAACACCTAGTAGGAAAAAATTTTTATTCAACTAAATTCAAACTGGATTACTTAAAACGCAATTGTATCAGTGGCGTTTTTGCAAGCCCTGGTTGCAACTAGTACCACTAAAGCTTTTGTTCCTGCTGTTCAGTAAATTTAGTGTGTATTCATTGAAGGCGATATGCATCATCGCGATTGAGTAAAACTCGGTGCAGAAAGTATGAAGCTTTGATGGCGGATCTCTGCTGGTGCGAGTTTTGAAGGAATTATGAATCACAAAGAAGTATACAGCTTGAATGAACATAATACAGTGAAAGTGTTATGAGGTCCTCCATTTAGTAAACATATCACTATATCGAAGTTGATTCCTCTCCATTCTTCCAAGAAAACCAATATATAGCAGTGTATATATGATATGTATAATATATATATATATATATATATATATATATATATATATATAGTATTAAGTATATATTATTGTGATATATATTGTAGGGTATATATATATTATATATATTTATATATCTATATTTATTATATTATAATTATATATATATATATATTTATATATATATATATATATTAGTATATATATTATATTAGTAGTATGTATATAAGTACATATATATTGATATGATTATTATATATACTATATCTTATTATAGTATAATATTATATATATATATGATATATATATATTATTTATATCATAATATGAAAATTTATAGTATTTATATATATTATGGTGTTAATAGGTGTAGTATATTGGTAATTAACGATAATAGTTATTATAGTTATAGTAGGCTGGGGTTAGGGTGCAGGTCAACAAGCAAAACCGCGAAGATGCGTAATGTTGCGGTAGTTAGAAGAGATGAAATAAATTCTCCGTCTCTAGAGTTTGTAGAGAAATTAACAATAAGGGGGTTGCTTGCGGAAAATCGAATCATAAGTATTTGGTTGTACTTTACCAATGATATATTTAAGTCTCGACTGATATGTTTGGTTTTTATCAATGATTGTGTCTGTGAAGGTTGATCGATTCCATTCAAAAACTTATTATTTTCTGAATAAGCAAAGAGTGAAAAAGTAAACACGAGTTCATTAATAACATTGTATAATAGCAATTGGACTACATTTTGTGGCAATCAGCAGTTGAAAGTTTGACATTGGTAATCTTAACTAGAATAACTACTTGTAATGTGTTCATCATGCGATGTGAAGTAATCATGATTTGGACATAAAGACGGACGCATCTTCCTACTCGCCACTTTCCCTGTAGACCACGATCCGCATTATTTCCTACCCAAGCCGAAATAGGGCCTACTATCAATTCTCTAAATGAAGAGCGACTTGAAGCTGTGCACTGCTGCAATCATCACAGATTCCTTTTACTCTAAGAAGTGCTTTGAGAATGTGATGGAAAAAGTGCTGAGAGGAGCTGTGGCCTTAATAAGAGTAGTGTCAATGGGAACAACTTTTTCATCGTGAGTACCGATGATCATACTTCTACTTTTATTGAAACGAGCTCTTCTGCAGTACTCCGAATCCGCCCAGCTGAGAAGTGAAGGATCGTGTTATGATGTTTGATCAGTTTATCGGCGATGCAACCCTGCATGTCCGTGCATTTTACCTTTGGAATTGTTTTCTCACGCTTTCGATCACATGCCTTTCTGCAAAGAAATAAAAATGAAATAAACACAAATGGAGGCATTGGTTATGTATGCGGTAACAATACTTTATAATGAATTTGTACATTTTATGAAAACTAGTTTACATTTTATGAAACTAGTTACGTAAAGCAAAGATTTCAGTTATAACATAGTTCTACAAGAGAAGTATAGCTTCCTAATCCTAGACTTTGTTCTGAAATCAATGGTCTCATCTTTAACCATCTGAATAAAAGAAAAAGATTTTCAGGAAGTTAGACAATAGCCGTTGCCTTAATGTTTTTTCTGTATCATACCTTTCAACATATTAAATATGGGAGAAAGAATAAGCCTTGTAATTGAACTTGAAAAGAATACGATGGAGCATCATGAAATTTCGAAAATGATACCTTTTAATTTCAACCATGCTGGTGCGCATACACATTTAAACAATGTATATATGTTAATTGAATGTTAGGTCAGCACTTATGTCGATTGTGTAGAGGACTATCTCGCGAGTAAAAAGTCCATAGAACAGAAGTAGCTAACTTATGGCAGTAGAAGGAGTTCATGGCCATAACCGGCTTTACGCTACTGTGTCGAGGAGAAGGGTAGTAGCTCGCCAATTTTATGGGTGCCACTCCTGCGTGAGGGCGCAGTGTAGGGTTACCGGTATGTGCGCGAGAGTTCCGTACAAGCGAGAGTATGCGGTACGTGCGTTGCTCGGAGTGCAGAACTATTGTGTATTCGTGTATTGCTGCGTTCCAATGATCCAATAGCCTTTACAGTATTCAAACAGAAGTCTCCTGATGATCACTTAATGATCTTTAAAGCACTTCAGTCTTCAAGAAATCCGTCAATCGAATTGGGGTGTTCTATAGATTTAAAGCCGTTAATACTTTTTCGTGAATATTCCCAGTACATCTTTGCCCAAGTGGTTCACCGAAGGTATTGGGTCCAGTTGTTTAGGCGTGTTTATAGTCCGAAGGCTATTTTGAAAGAGAGACCCGTAGAGATGGAGAGTTCCATGTGTTTGGATGTTTGTAGCGCACCACCTTGGGTATGCGTTTTCGTCCGCATTAATACTTCAAGTTGTACACCTAGCCATTGATTGGACCTGTATTGACAGCAGAAGGATACCATGAATACTATCAATGCTATTAAACTCCTGACTAACGTAAAAACTTAGCTTCCAGCTGCAAGCAGTTTGCTAGGGTACGCAGATGAAGAGACAGTTCGACTGTGTAAGATAGGTACCATCTGGGTTTGTCCATCGTACACACTAGTGAAGTGTCAGATGATGTTCTGCCTGAAGCACATTTTGCTCCATACCTACTTCCCTATTACAGGGGTAACTGTATCCTTATATGTTTTAAAGTGTTCTGTCAATCTTTCCAACAACACTGTACAAGTTAAGTGAGTGCTGGTTTATGTGATCGCATCATCTCGCAAATCACCTTACCCTTTTGGCCTTTTGCTCCCCTGTCTATTTTTGCATTTTGTCGAACATTAATTTGTTGAAAGAGTTCCATTTCTGGCCCTCAGTAAATATTTTTATAATTCATGGAATTTAAATTAATGCATTAAGCAGAGAGTCTGCACCAGATGATTAGACGAGACATTCACCTCTGACAGTTCCAACATAGCGTATGCTGGGTCAGTTGCATGTGTGGTTATATTCTGTTGAAGGAATTTTGCTTGGCTGACAGGCGATCTCTTCCTGAATAAGAAAGAAAACTTTTGTTGTAAACAATTGGCTATATAATCAAATAAAAGACTTGTAACGATGAAGTAGGAACAACGATAAATACCTCGACAGTAGAAGAAGAAGAAGAGCTAGTTTCCTGTGATGGCTCTGAAGCTACTGAAAGCATTTCCCCTGACTCGATACCTGGTTTATCACACCCATACAGCGGCATCGAACTCTGTAAGCCTCCTATCTCGTTTTAATAAGCACTTGTCGATAATATTGACTGTGAAGAGTTGGTATGCTCCTTTTCGTCCGCAGTTTTTCCTCTTTGCATCACGTAGATGATGCTCTGTCTTCTATTAGAACTGTTTGCCTCCTCATTAAGAGCAAACGCATATAATGATGGAACTGTTCCCAATTTTCAATCTTGCAGTTCACCATCCTTTCATAGCAGGGCTTAACGTCCGAAGGACAAGTTCACGCAGAGATATCAAAAAGTCTATCTAATTTTGAATCGAGATTTTTTTGCAGTGACTTTCCCATGTTTGCGGTAAATGTACTTCACTAAAGTTAAAAAATCTTTAACTTTTTGAAAGAGAGACTTGTCTGTCAGAAGAGGAAGCCTTGGATTTACATTTGTCCATATAGATATTTACGTCATTATGCAAATTTGGCAAATCTTACTTTATAAATCAGAACCGAGCGATTTGAATACACATTAAATGATAATAACGTTTAATGATTTGTCTATACGTAACTAGGTTCACGACATTAATAATATTCACTTGGGGTCCCACTATATTTATCTAATATAGCTGAAATTAAAGCAAATATATGAATATATGATTACGTTTCTTCAATGTATATAATTAAATATATTGTATAAAATGTCATATATATATGTAATACTCTATAATATAATAAGTATATATATATATTATAATAGTATATAGTAATATATATTAGTATAATATATATTACGTATATATATATATAGTGTATTATGATAGTATGAATAATATTGCTATAGTAGGAGGTGAGACGCCGGCGCGGGATATAGTATATTATGGGTCGCAAATATATTATATGATTTTTCGTTGGTATAATATGACTCTACGTATACGTAAATGGAAGAGTGTTACGGATCGTTGTACATGAGCGGTTGGGCAGGTTTATATATTATAGTGATATATATTATATATATATATATATAGTATATATATATATATATATAGTATATATATATCTATTATATATATATTTATATAGTATATATAATGATAATAATATATAATAATATGATATATAGATAATATAGTAATATATAGATATATATATATATGATATATAATGAGTATAATATTTAATAATAGTAGGAGTATAGATAATTATCATGATTGTTATAAGGATATATAATGATCTAATAAGTAATATATTTACTAATATATAAATAGCAAAATATATAATATGATGAAATATAAATATATAATATAATACGTGATTGATAGACGGCTGGTGGATACATGTTGCTTGATTCGCGAGCAACACGGCGCCTCACAAAATGCGGGTCAAGCATATGTCGATACATTCATTGATCCCAAATCCGCAAAAGCAATTGTTTGTCATGAAAAAGGCCCTAAGAATTGGTGGTGTTGTTAGTACTGGTCATTTTCTAAGGTAGATGTACACTACCGCAACTATATCGCACACGAAATCATATAAAAATACTGTTCTGAATTCCTAATACCAATATATATCTCGTAGAAGTGGTATTTGGTCCGCCATTCTATATTGTACGTCTACCGCACAAAATATGGTACTGTTGGAAATGTCATGTTCTTCAAGTAATCCACCCAAAACAGTAGGCCAGTGGTATAGAAGGGGCCAATTGATGTAGACGTAATACCATACATGAATGAGACTTTCTTCTATTTTAAGAGAGATAATGGAAGTTCATCTGAAGATGTAATCTGTGGCTCTTTCCGTAGAGAAAGTTGTTAGTAATCGTAGTGTTGACGGAAATAGTCATGGTGTAAACTGATGCTTGTAATCCTGGTATTAACTGTGTGAACTATCTCAATTTCCAACATTCCGTATGTTGCTTGAAGGTATTCGTTGTCTTAAAATTATTATTAGAGACGGGAAAAATAGTCACATTGAACTAAGGCTGATAGTCCTGGGATTAACGGTGTGTGACTGCTGTTCACGTCTTTACTGGTGTGCATGGTGTTTAAATTTTTTTCCTTGACCTGATCTTCTGTTGGGAACTGCTATCGTTTGTTGTCTGCTTCCTTTCCCAAGGAGACAAGTTATGTATTAGAAGTAATTCTTCTGCATCCTCTTCTTGAATCTCCCCTTTTTCTGTGACTAACTTTTTTTGGCAGAGTTTTTAGACTTCTGAGAGCATCTTCTTGAAAAGATGTTCATTTTGAGAGGCTGTTCTTCTTAAGAGGGTGTTCTTCTTGAGAGGCTGTTCTTCTTGAGAGGCTGTTCTTCGTGAGAGGATGTGCTTTACTTCTAGGTTTACCAATTATGAAGTGAAGGATTTGTAGCTATCTCTTCCTCTTGTTCCCCCTCTGCACAGGGAGTAGTTGATTGTTCTCTTGAAGTTCCACGTAATATATTTTTTTTTTTAAAAGTTCACACCTCACGGGCATAGCCCTATTCAAGGAGGGGAACTTTCTAGGTAATTTCTACCTAGGATCCGAACTAGGATTCGAGCCCGCGACCTTGCCATGCGACTCCGTCGCTCTACCGTTTGAGCCACCCCCTTTTCCATTGTAGAACCCAAATAAATAGATACTAGCTCCATGCAGCTTTCTTCGTTGGCGCCGCCTTCTTTCGCTCACAGAAGCTATGTATGACACCAGCTACTCGAAGCTGATGATTCAGCAACATAAATCGTCACAACCCCTTTTTTATGTTTTCTTTATATATTGTAACGAGTTAAAAAACGGCTTAATTTTTGGCTATTTATTATGATTTACAATCGGATAATATTCAACATCTTTGTTGCAATGCTTACGAGTATATAAAAAAATTTATAAGAAAAATATTTGCATTTAAATCTCGTTGCAAAAGAGATTTGCGCATTAATCCTCTAAACAATATTTTGTCATTTTTAAACTTTCAAGGGCATATCCGTTATATTGTGGAGAATCTTTAAATGAGCAAAGCGATCAGAGGTATAGCAAATACGAAAAATAGTTATAAACACATTCTAAAAAATATTAAATTACAAAATATGTTGTATATAATATAAATTATAGATATATATTGCAATCTAAGTACGGAAAATGAATTATTCGATAAAATAGGTTTACATAATTTTTTACTTTGTTTGATTTCTCTTGTTCTTTGATTTTTTAACAGATAGAGGAAACATTTCTTTTTAAGTTATTTGATCACTTTTAAAATTTAAATCTTTCGACACTATAATATATATATATAAGATAATACTATATATATATATATATATCTATATATATGTATATATAATATATATATACAGAAGTATTACGTTGATGATGGTGTGTTATATATATTATAAGTTATATATATTATTATTAAGTAATAGTATATATATATTATATTATGTATCAATTTTTCCATTTTCTTAGGATTTGCTATAAGCCCATCGTGGTTATCAAAGCTAAACAATAATTTCTACTTGTATGGCCCAAAGACTCTTCATATTGAAGAAGAAGAAAAATTCCTTGGATCTAACTTTGAAGAGCGTATAACTATTGTCTTCAATGGATATTTATTTCTTTACCGTTTCACGAGCAGGAACATTTCGATAATCGTGGCGAAGGTTTCTGAATATTCTGGCTCATAGCTATGATTAAGCTTTCGTTTCCCTCCTACTGCTACTATCAATACTCTTCTTACTTCAAATACTACCACTTCTACTTCTTATCATAATAATAATAATAATAATAATAATAATTATTAATCAGAGTGTTTCTAATTATTAACAATACTGTTAATAATTATTATTATTATTATTATTGATTATTATAATTATTTATTATTATTATTATTTTAACAATATTATTATTATTATTATTATTATTATTATTATTATTATTATTATTATTATTATTATTATTATTATTATTATTATTATTATTATTATTATTATTTTATTATTATTGGTTATAAATTATTATTATTATCTTATTATATTATTAATATTATTAATTATTATTATTATTATTATTATTATCATTTATTATTATTATGATATTATTATTATTATTATTATTATTATTTATTATTATTAATTTTTATTTATTAATGTACTTATTATTGAACATCACTAATCTTTTTTACTATATAAATATATTGTTATTATTTTTTTATTATGATTATTATATTGTAGCTATTAAATTATTTTCTAGTTATTATTGTCAATTTTATTTGCTTTATTATTTATATTAATGTATTATTATTTATTATTTGTATATTATTATTATTATTATTATTACAATTATTATTGATTAATTATTTAATAAGGCTTATTAAAATTATTATCATTAATTATTTTAATTATTTATTACAATTATTGTATTTGCATTACGCTTAAACTATTGAATTCTCTATTATTACTTATTATTATTATTACATTAATATTATTATAATATTGCTTATTTGAAATTATTAGAATTATTTAATTATTATTATTATTATTTGAACTATTGTATTTATTGTTATTGATTAATTCATTTATTATTTTAATTATTATTATTAAATTATTTATTAGTTATTTATTATTATCATTATTATATTATATTATTATTTTATTCATTGATTGTATTATTGCGTATGTAGTTAGTTCAATTGTGATAGTGAGATCATGTATTGAATGTATATTGAGTTTTGATTGTGATTATGCTTAATTACTTGATTTATCATCTGATGTATGATATTTCATTAGTTCAATGTTAACGTAATAATTATGTATATTGTGACATATTATTTTACTTATAGTATAAATAATCAATATACGTTGTATTATAGTATTATTATTATTATTTTATTATTATATATGTATTATTAAGAAAGTGATTGATTTATTATTATTGATTATTATTATTATTAATTATTATTATTATTATGCTATTATTATATATTTTATATTATTATTATTATCTATTATGATCTATAGAAGATTTGATTTATTATTATTATTATTATTATTATTATTAATTATTTAATTATTATTAATATTATTATTATTATTATTATTTATTATTTATTATTATTTATTATGGCTATTATTATTACATTTATATTATTATTATTATTATTATTATTATTCTCTTATTATTATTTTTGCTGTAGTATTAATTTATTATTATTATTATCTATTATTAATTATTAATTATTAATTATTATTATATATTATTGATTATTAT
Source organism: Trachelipus rathkii (assembly GCA_015478945.1). Classification (NCBI taxonomy): domain Eukaryota; kingdom Metazoa; phylum Arthropoda; class Malacostraca; order Isopoda; family Trachelipodidae; genus Trachelipus; species Trachelipus rathkii. Next base: position 10,404 of record JABUQX010013950.1, read on the forward strand.
TATTAGATTGATTGAATTATATATTGAATTATGTATTGATTATTTATTATTAATTATTAATTAATTATTAATTATTCATTATTATGGTATTGTAATACATACCAATTATTACTAATTTATAATATTATTATTATTGATTATTATTATTAATTATTATTATTATCTAACTTATAGTATTATTATTATATTATATATTTATTATTACATGTGTGAATGGATGACTGGTGGCGATTTGATTCTTAATCTGCGTGACTGTACATTCGAGTTTTTAGCTGGTGCTTGACTTTAGTACTGATTTCATTGATTTGGTTGTCGATATATGAGAGTGCATGTGCTTAGTTTTTATTATTATTATTATTATTATTATTATTATTATTATTATTTATTATTAATCTTACTTCTACATGACACTCGGCAATCGAAGAATAAATACTGCATATAAATTATTTTTCGTAATGATTAACTACCATCTCAATCTCATAGGCCATTTAATTACTGAGTTGGACTTGTGTAGTCGTCTATATAATAATAGTGAGCTATGAAAATATAGTCAATGTCATGGTGCAAATAGCTATAATGGAACACTTTAACCTGAAATAATAAATGTGTTAAAGTTGTAGATAGTAATTCAGATGCGAATTAGTATAATAAACTAATATGAATAATGAATATATTAGATAATGAATTTATATAAATAATAATAATAGATAATAATAATGAATGAATAATGAATAAAAAATAATTAGGTAATAAATCATGAATAATGAATAATAATAATAATAATGAAGTATATAATATAAATAATAATTGTAGTAGGTAAGCAAACCTAATTTGTTTCAAAATTTTCGCTCTTTATAAGTATAATAAATAATAAAAATAATAATATAATGATAATAATAATATGATAAAGAATTAATAATAATAATAATATAATAATGATAATAAATAATGAATAGATAATAAGTAGATATAATTAATACGATAATTAAAGATAATAATGAATATAATGGAGATAGCATGTTGAAGTGAATAGAGATAATAATTCAATTGTAGATGAGGATTAAGAATAGATTAGATAATAATAATCAAATAATAATAATTAGATAATCAAATAACATAATAAGATTAATGAATAATCTAGATAAAGTAATAATATAATAATATAATAATATAATGAATAATAAATAATAAGAATAATAATTATATAATAGATAGTAATAATAATAATAATTAATATTAATAATGACATAAAATGATAATAATAATAATAATAATAATAATAATAATAATAATAATAATAATAATAATAATAATAATAATAATAATAATAATAATAATAATAATAATAATAATAAAATAATAATAATAATTAATAATAATAATAATAATAATAATAATAATAAATAATAATAATAATTAATGTTCGTCTTGCAAAATTTATAGCTTCTTGAGAGTTCGGTCTTTCAGGCGCCCAGATTATACTAAAGTGGAGAAATCTTCTATCAAGAGATCCCGATATTAATCTCTACATTTATGAATTAGATCATGTTGGATCAGTCTATGAAGGCAAAGGACTTCCGGGCTACAACAGAAGAAACTGTAAGAAAGCATATACATATACATATATACTAGTATATATAATATATATATTATATAATATATTATATATCTATATATAATTATAGTATATAGTATATAGTTATAAATATTACCTATAATGAACTATCTACACAACTTGTAGTTATTTATATATATAAGTATATATATAATATATAGTATTGAGTGATGGAGGACCGTGATGTCCAAAATTATGACTTTTTGCGGATGCGATGACAAACTATGCAATCTTAAGAGGTTGTGGACACAAATGCTGAATATGTTTGTCGGAATATCTTAAAGTAGATGCGGATGCGGATGCGGATGCGGATGCGGATATTTAATATTGCAACAGTTGACGTTAAAATTATATATATTACTATATATATATATATAGTATATATATATATATATATAATATACTATATATATATATATACAGATATAATAATATTTATATATATTATTTTATATATTTATATATATATATATAGTATATTATAATATAATATATAGATAATATGAACTTAATATATATATAAGTAATTATATAATATATATAATCTAAAAGGTGTATATAATATATATATATATAATTATATACTAGGTATATAACTGGTAATAGTATATAATAGGTATTAACGTATATAATATATATTTACCAGTTGTCACCACCACTTCCCTGGGCAGAGCCCCATATGTCAAGGGAGGGGGTGTTGCAGTAACACCTCAGAGTATTCATAACAAGCTAACCGGCAAACTACGGCTGATGAGCACGAGTGACAACCAAGTTAGAGAGGAGATTAAATTGACAGTATCAGCAAGGAAATTACATGGTAGATGGAGAGAGGGAACTCCTCAGAACAGAGGTGGCAGAAGGAAGGAAGCAACCGCCAGGCGAAACAAGACTGGGAGTTACCTGAATATCAACACAAAAACTCATGCGCGCGACACAGCACCCCTTGTGCGTACGGAGAGGCGTCGTATAAAGAGTGGATGGTAAGCGCTCGAGTGATAAGCTCCCGTCGAGACTCGCGCTCTCGGTACCCTATAGAGAGAAGAGATAAGACGCTTATGCAGACCATCAGCGCCGTAAAAGAATAGGAGAGGGCTCAAGGTGAAACTGGATGAGTGCAAGGAGACAATTTATAAACCCTTTTTGGCCCTTTGCCTGACCCTATCCCAAAACCCGGGTGAGAAACTCGAGAAACCACCCCTGATATGAAAAGCAGTACTCCATAGGCGAAGGGGCGGATGGGCTGTTATACGCTGGAAGCAACTGAGAAAGAAGAAAAAAAAGTCTCGCAACCTGAACAGAACTCCTAGCATCTTTGAGGCGCCACTAGCAACCGTTGTGATGTGAAGTTTCCAAAGACATTTTTTGGTTTTTATGTTAAGGCAAGGATGTTTATATAATATCAATCAAGGAGAGACGACGAGAACCGTCGGAAGCAGAGATACCGGAGGAGTTAAGATAGGTGTTCAAAGAGGGAGAATGGGTAGACGACTTGGGGTTTTTAGAATTTGAAATTTCAGCAAAGTTTGAGACGACCCCACATCACCCGAAATTTTATCAGCAGATCAGCGAGAATAGAAATCGGAAAGATTTAGACGAGAGGCAATTCCTGAAGTAAATACTCAGAGGAGCAGAAATTGAAATGAGGTTATGAAGGAATAAGGGTCGAGTCATCGGCATCCGAGTGGATAGAGTTAGATGTGCAGGATAGAAGATCATTATGAAATAGTAGGAATAAAGTAAGAGATAAGAAGAACCCTGAGGAAAACCACTTTTGACAGAAAAAGAAGAAGTCGCCCATTCAACAAACAGCCGATATTGAGATGATTTTTGAAAGAAAAACTAGACATAAGTAAGAAAAGAGAAAAGGAGGAAACCCAAAAGGAGGGGAGCTTGGAGAGCAGTGATCGTGCCATACTAGGTCAAATGCGCTTGGATATGTCAAGCCGCCACACGCAGTCTCTCCGTAGTTCCTGAGGCGGGCGAAAACCATAAATCAGTTAGAAAGGAAAGTATATCGCCAGTAGACCTCGAGCTTCGAATGCCGTACTGGCGATCTTCGGAAAAGAAGTGAATGAGATCCAGATGATCTAAGAAATGAGAGTTTAGTAGGGTTTTCAAGAATCTTAGATAGAATACTAAGTGAGAGCTATAGGGCGATATGTTAGAAGGATCAGAGCGCGGCTTCTTTTTTCGGAATAGGTTTTGGATATGTGCGTGTTTCCAACACTTAGGGAAAGTATTAGTATTTTTGAGACACTATAGAATATAGTTGACGAGGGGCGGGGTCACCCGCATCCTAACGTTCATAGATTCAGGAGCCATGTGCACCGATCAAATGTAATCACAAGGCAATGAATAGGACACCTGAGAGAAGAGGAGGAGGAGTGGTGCCAGAATCATCTAGGGTTAAGTTAGTTAGAGGATAATAGGAGGCCGAAGTGATTTTCCTTTCAGTTCGGAGAATTAGCAACGAACCATACAGATACGAATAAGAGGAGGAACAGACAGGATGTTGAAGACAGATAGTTGTTAGATGAGGTTTTTGGCAGTTAAGGCCCAGACAAGATTTCAAGTAGGAGATTCAAGGATTTTGCCGCCTTTCGTTTGAGGAAAGCCCGCTTTTGCTCGACGAAGAATATCTCTCTAGCCATTGTCTATCTGTTATGTAATTTAGCAAGAGTGATAGATGAACGAGAATTTTTCCACCCACGATACGACTGGATCAAGCTGATTTTATTGTAACTTGTTGGAGCAATGATAGATTTTGGTGGACTATAGATGGAAAGTGATTTAGTCAAAACACAATACACCTGTTGCAAATGATCAACAATTACAGCTCTTACCTTATCGGCCAGAAGGCCTGAAGCGTCACCAGAGGTCAAAGCAGGTCTTCCAATTAAATGAGGCTAAAGGCGCTAAGAAGCAACTCAAGAGAGACGAGTCGAAAAGTGCCAGAAAAAAAACCCGCAATATTATATATATATTATATATATAGATATTATATAGTAATATATTATATACTAATATATATATATATTACTTGCATTATATATATAATAATAGTATATTATATATATATATATAATATATGATACATGGATATAATAACTGTATATTATATATATATTATATATATATATATATATATAGACAAATCTACAGCATTTTATTTCAATGCCCATTATTTGTATGCATACACAGTTTTTATTAAATATTCTAGGATATAAATCTACACTTTTTTATATAGTAACATTGTTTATAACCAATTGTTAAGGATGTTTCTCACAGTATAGTATAGTATATATTATATATTATATATATACTATATTAAATATATTCGAAGTATCTATAATATATATATATTATATACTATGATATATATATATATATAGTACTATATATATACTATATATATATATGTTTCAGTAAAACTAGTCTACGATCTAGCTATATATACAGAAATCGAAATTCAGAATTACAATTATTCCCATAAACACCCATGATAAAGATGCCAAAAATATTTATTTAATATTCAATTAATCAAATGTAGTAAACATCCGCAACATCCTCATTTTTCAAAGAGATCGGATGCGGAATGCCGGATGTGCCGTTAGGTGAGGATGCGGATGCGGGATGCGGATGTCAATTTAAGGTGCGGATGTTCCGCAAAAGCGGATGCCGATTAATTGTCCCATCACTATATATATAGTATTATATAATAGTATAATATATAGGTAATATATATATATTATATATATATATTATATAATATATATATATATATATATATATATATATACTATATATATTATAGTATACTTAATATATATACTATAATAGTAATATATAATTAGCTTAAAGTTGTTCTTCCGAATCCTAACTATTTTGGGTTAGACAAGATGGCCTCGAACGGTACAAAGCGTCGAGAGTATGTTTGTTCTCCAGTCGCACATGCAGATGTTCAACTCTAGAGTCAGCGCAAATTATTCTTATTACTTCCCTGTAAACTGTTCTTTTGATTTACTAAACTTATTGTATGTGCAGCATTTTTGCGATGTGTAAAATAATCTAATATTACTATATAATATAATATATAATATATATATATATAATATTAATACTATATATATATATAATATTACTATAGTATATTATATTATATATATACATTATATTATAGTAAGTAAATACTTTAATATTTGTATGCAGTTTTAAGGAAGTAAGGGTTTTTTTTTGTTGGGACGGGGAGAGCTAGGGCAGGCCGTTTAAATTAAAAACAGTGAATATTTGAGCCTCTAATGATTCTCTATCTCTGCACACTCTTTTAAAAATAAAAAACAGTATTTACTCAAGGTTTCTTGCCCCAACTAGAGTGTAAGCATGCTGAGGATATCTTCTTAGCCAGTGTAATTTTTAATATTCTCTTCCTGTTTATGTGAAATTTATTTCGTGCTTTTGGCTTCCAAAGAGTAGTGAAAATCTTATATTTCTTTTATCTGTTTCATGTCGCAATCATGTGAAAGTAATCACTTGTGTCAATATGTGATTTACCCTCTCATAAACTAACTTCTAAATCTTTTATAATTATGTTTTGTCCAATTTTCAATTTTACACAATAACGAAGCATTTATCGTAGATAAAGGGAAGGCTCGTCAACCTCCGTCTAACCTATCTCATAGATAGTAATGACTGTTTTCTTCATCAGAGTGTAAACTTGAGCATCAAGTTCTGCAGAGGAGATACGGTCGATGACATCTGTGGGCAGCTGGGAAAGAGCGTGGAAGTACTTTCTCTTCTCCGAGGTGGTTTTCCCAAGATGAAACTGCTCCTTGTTGGAACTGAAGTCTCAGAAAATACTGGAGACTTCACCTTGATCCCTGCGATAGTTTCTTCTATCTGCTCTTGTGAGGATACTGTTGATTTTTCGATATCTGTATAAATCTTCTTGAGTCCTGAGAGAGGGGTCTTCTTGAATCTTGAGAGAGTTGACTTCTTCGGAGTATTGATTGGGTGTTCTTTCGCTTGAGTCGCCAATTATGAAGTGGAAGGGGTGCTTGGAGTTAACTCTTTTTCTTCTTCATCCACTTTACTGGTAGCAGTTGATGATATTTCTTTCAGCGCTCCTTGTATTACAGTTCGTTTATACATTAAGGAGCCTAGATATCGACAGATACTCGGGATATCACCTTTCTCTGCTAAAGTCATCTTCTTCACCACAAGGAAGCCACGTGAACCAGCAACAAAAGTTGCTACGACACATTTAATAGTTACTTCTTTATAGCAAGGCTTTAAAAACAGCTTTAGGTTTTGGCTATTTTAATAAATTTACATTCAGAATATATATTTAGCAAGGTCGATGCCTTCCTATCAAGTACATTAATATCTAGAACATATTAATTTTTCTCACTGACCAACAACCGAATTAAGTTTCATTTGAGCAGAGAGAGAGAGAGAGAGAGAGAGAGAGAGAGAGAGAGAGAGA
>JABUQX010013950.1:25000-32500 GCA_015478945.1 Trachelipus rathkii
ATAATTATATATATTAGTATTATATATATATATTATATTATATTATATATACTGCACATAAAATTTGCAAATAAACTCATCATTGCTATGAACTTTAATTCTTTTTTCTTTATGATGAATAAAATTATAAAATTGTTAAAAGAGCAATTTTTTCATATCCTGCTACATTATATATTTAATATTTTAGGAAACATCTTTCTCATGATCAGGGAGGTAAATTTAATAGAAAGACTGGTTGAATTAATGTTTAACTCAGACGTTACACGCACCTGAACGTATTTAATTTTCTCGGTTTTCAAAAGAGGAAGTTATTTTCATGCCAGCAACTTCATTGTCTGTTTTCTTGTTCCTAATTTGGAATCCTATTAAATTTCGAAAAATGGCTTCGTCTTTCTTGTTAATATATGAATAAATTAATGTCTTTTTTTTATCGCTCTTCAAACTCTACCAACTATACAATTCTAATTAACTACTTAACTATAAATTGCAGATCACTCAAATTGTTATTTCCTTTTCTGATATTATCTTTCCGGAAAAAAGAACCTCGATTATGGAGAGGTAAATGTGTTTCGCACTTTCGTGTCACACATTGGTCTGACTTGAGGTTGCACATCTTTGAAATCCCATGGAAAAACTACTGCTCTGGTGAAGGGTTCCTCGAATTGTACAGAGAGCGTGACTGAGGTGACTCTCACTGGTATATAGGCGTGTATTCCATATTATATCCCTACAACGTAACCTAAAAAACTTATTTAACTTTGCTAATTATCGAGATTTTATTAGCCTCAGGGATACTGCCTTCAAGAATTACCGTCGTCTTCAAACTCCATATATTGAGAAAACTTGTCAAGAATCGTCAAGAAATCGTGTAAAATCTATTCTTCGTTACGATAAACACTCTTTTCTCTTTACAAAGTCAATCTTCCTAATTGTCTTTCTAGCACCTTACACAGAAAGTCAAATTCTAAATTCTTCTTCTTCTTCTTCTTCTTCTTCTTCTTCTTCTTCTTCTTTCTTCTCATCGAATGGATCTCAATGGATCGATCGATCCATCGATCTGATCCGATTCGATTTTGTCTGAGCTTAACACCTAATCTGTGGGTCTTTAATGGTATTTCCTGTTATGGTTCATAAACTGACAGTGCCTTGTAAACCTTTCTTTACTGTGGGAGATAAACATATTTAAATCATTATTTAGAGTCTGGAAGAAATCTTTGGTTTTTAAACTTCCCTCTTTCTTTATCTATTTTTCTCCATTTTAGCCTTCTTTAAGATAAAGCCGCTTTTATAGACAGTCACCATTCATTCTTTGAATAGATAAATTGTTGCTTTTCTCAGGGTTCTGTTCTATCTTCAATTCTCATTTTTTCTTTTCATTAATGACCTCCTCTCTATTTCTTCTTCTAGTATACTTTGTTTTGTTGATAACTCCACCCTTCATTACACCTTTCATTTTGAATGACATCAGTCAGAACAGAATTTAGCTTCCACTTTAAAGACAGCCTTGAGGCAACAAATATTTATATCTTTCTTCTAACTGTGAATAAGGTGGTTCTGAATACCTCAAAAACTCAGTTCCTTTAAATTACTACTAGACATGATCTTTCACGCAAGTATAACATCTTTTTCTATACACAGCTCAAACTTTCGTCTGTCTTTAATATTCCTGGTGTTTCCTTTTCTGGTTATCTTAATTGGAAGGAGCACATTACTTTTCTTTATAAACGAGCTTCTAATACCTTGGTTGTTCTGAGGCGCCTTCAGGATTTCTTTCCGTCACAATAATTCTTTGTTCTTTATAGGAGTATCGTTCGCTTCTGGATGGGGTATGCCTCTCATATCTGAGGTAGTTCCACTCACACAGCTACCTTTCAAACGGTGGAGTCTAGGACATTTCGTTTTATCTATTTTCCTGTTCTCACTAATACCCTCCAGTGTCTCTCAACCTGTTGAATTGTTGCATCACTCTCTTTATTATTTTTTTTTTTTGCTATTTCAATGAACATTGCTTCTCTAAATTCTGCAGTAGCATATATAATCTATTAAGAAACGCAATTGCAATACGACTTTCTACACTGTCTTATCCTTTCTGTATCCAAGTCTTTGACCCCAAACATAAGCGCGATGCTCAATCTTGCATGTAATTCACTGATAATGTCTGGAAAACACATTTTTTACCAATTTTTCAAACAGCCTTCGATTTGCATCCTTTCTTACGCCGTTTATCTGGTCATGTTTATAAATAAAACCCACTGGGCTGGGTTTTTCGGTCCAACCCCGGGTTTTTCCAACCCTGCCATCATACAGGACAATGCATATCTTTGAAGATTCAATATGGGTCTTACTGTTGAATCGTTTGGACTAGTCATAGGAAGTATGAATTCCCATGCAAATTTCCCCTGTACCACAGGGTAATTATGGGAGGGAGAGCGGAGATCCGAGGCTAATCCTCTTACGAACTTAAAAAGGTTTGTGCTAAAAATACTTTTTGAACTGCTAGCAAAGCAATATTTGGAAAAGTAATTAAGTAATTAAAAAGTAATTAAGTAATATGTTATCTCTGATCTAAAATATTTTAATTTCTACATTTAGGTCAGCTCCTTGAAGAACATAACGAAAATGAGGCTTTACTTTGGCTAGCAAAAAATTATCCTGAATACCTTAGTAGACTAATGAATTAGTTAAAACTGTTTTTCCAGCCCGTATGTTCGAAGAATCACTGTTGTCATAGTTAAGTCCAGATAAATGGTGAAATATCATAGATATTAAATTGAAAAATGTAATTGATAAAAATCTTTATATTAATGTGATTTGGCACCCCATATCCACCTACAACCTGGATCAATTGAAAGAATCTTCTCTTTTTTAGTCTCTTGTTTGGTCAAAAGTTCGAAATAGACTTGGGTAAGAAAAGCTCAAAACTTGTAAGGATATATAAATATCTAGCACATGTTGACAGCCAGATAGTTACCAATGTGAAATAAAAAAATTGAGAAATGAGAACTTCACTGACTTAATTCAATCCATATAAAATTAGTTTTATACTTTATTGCATACTACATAAATTTATAAAATAGTGGAAACTATATATATCCTAGTAAATTTATTGTCAAAAAGGAAAGAATTTTTACCTTTTTATTTAATGAAAAGTTTATTTAGTAATTTTAATAATAATGGAATCCAGTTATTATCTTCTAGTCAATAAAATTTAAAGATACATTCATTTGTACTTTTGTATTAAATTTTAAAAATTTATTTTTTTCATTTTCATTTGCTTCAAATATTTAAAAGGTATATCAGTGAAAATCTTGAATAAAATTCAACTAGGCTCATTAATAATGAAACATAATATAGTTGTTATCTGGTCGTATTTTCTCCATATATATATATATATATATATATATATATATATATATATATATATATATATAGAAAATATATATATATATATATATATATATATATATATATATAGTATATATATATATATATATATATATATATATATATATATATATATATCCTCTGATAGGCAAATTAAGGAGGCCTACTAAATTCCAGCAGAGTTGAGCGAAGATCATAAGTCAGAGTCAATTTAAAGGCCGACATGACCAGATAAACGGCGTATAAAATGATCAAATCAAACAAAGGCTGTTTGAAAAATTAATAAAGGTGTGTTTTCTAGACATTATCAGTGAATTATATGTAAGATTGAGCATTGCAGTTTATATCTGGTGTCAAAAACTTGGATAAAGAAAGAAAAAGTGTGTAGAAAGTCGTGTTACACGAGCCCTTCTCAGTAGAGGAAATATGCTACTGCAGAATTCAGAAGAGCAGTGTCCAATGAAATAGTGAAAGAATAAAGAGAATGATACAACAATTCAACAGGTTGAGAGACACTGGAGGGTATTAGCGAGAGCAGGAAAATAGATAAAACGAAATGTCCTAGACTCCACCGTTTGAAGGGTAGCTGTGTGAGTGGAGCTACTCCAGATATGAGAGGCATACTCCATTCAGGAGCGAACGACACTCCTATCAAGAACAAGCATATGTTGTGACGTAAAGAAATTCTGAAGCCGCCTCAGAACACTCAAGGTATTAGAACCTTGTTTAGAAAGAGAGGTAATTAATGTGCTTCTTCAAATTAAGATAACCATAAAAAGAAACACCACGAATATTAGAGACCGACGAAGGTTTGAGTTGTGTATGGAAAAAGATGTTATAGTTGCGTGAAAGATCATGTCTACCAGTAATTTAAAGGAACTAAGGTTTTGAAGTATTCAAAACCACCTTATTCATAGTTAGAAGAAATATATAAATATTTGTTGCCCCAAGGCTGTCTTTCTAGTGGAAGCTAAATTCTGTTGGGACTAATGCTATTCAAAAGGAAAGGAGTAATGAAGGGTGGAGTCATCAACATAAGAATGGATAGTAAAAGAAGTAATAGAGATTAGGTCATCATTGAAAAAAAAGAGAATTGAAGATGTAGCAGAACCCTGAGGAACGCTACAATTTATCTACTTAAAAAATGAATGGTGGCCGTTTAAAAAAAGGGGTTTTATCATAGAGAAGGCCAAATAAAAAATGACAGAAACAGAAAGAGGGAAAATTAAAAATCAAAAATTTGTTCCAGACTCTACCGAATGCTTTCGAAATGTTTATCTCCACAGTAAAAGAAAGGTTTACAAAGATATTGTCCATGCTCGGAAGCTCAAGTTTTAAGAACCACAACGGAAATGCCATTAGGACTCTACGAATTCTTAGAGCTAAGCTCAGAGAGAGCAGAAATAACATCTTAAGATGAAATTACAAAATTAAGCATAAAGTTTAGAGGTTGGATTAGCTCCGCAATAGACTAGAGTGGAACCAAAGGCAAAGGTTTAAGCTAAAACATCAGCTTTAGCGGTATGTTTAACGGCAATTGCGCCTTCGGAAGATACTAAAGGATGGAAAGAAGAAGAAGAAGAAACGAGTTTAGAGTTGACTTTCTATGCAAGGTGTCAGAAACACCGAAAGTAAGATTGACCAGAACGATTGTTGTACTTTGTAAAGAGAAAAGAATTTTTAGTGCTACGAAGAATAAATTTTGCACGATTTCTTGATGAAATAAAAGCTGGATCAAATTATAAAGTTTGAAGACGATGGTAATTCTTGAAAGCAGCATCCCTGAGGCTTATGACACCTCGATAAATAGCCAATATAAATAAGTTTTTCAGGTTTAGTTATAAGGAAATAGTATGAAATATACGCCTCCATACCAATTAATAAGATCCACCTCGTTTATGCTCTCTGTACACTCCGAGGAAAGCTCCCCCAGAGAATTAGTTATTCCATGGGATTTCAAAGATGTGCAACCTTAAGTCCGACCAATGTGTGGCACCAAAGTGCGAAACACATTTACCTCTCCATAAACGGGGTTCTTTTTCCCGGAAAGATAATATCAGAAAAAGAAGAAAACAACAATTTGAATGACCTCCTCTCTCTCTCTCTCTCTCTCTCTCTCTCTCTCTCTCATCTCTCTCTCTCTCTCTCTCTCTCTCTCTCTCATCTCTCTCTCTTCTCTCTCCCCCCCCTCTCTCTCTCTCTCTCTCTCTCTCTCTCTCTCTCTCTCTCTCTCTCTCTCTCTCTCTCTCTCTCTCTCTCTCTCTCTCTCTCTCTCTCTCTCTCTCTCTTGCAATTTGGAGTTAAGTAGTCAATTAGTTTTGGATAGTCGGTAGAGCTTGATGAGCGATAAAAAATGACATTAATATATTAGCAAGAAAGTCGAAGCCATATTTGGAAATTTAATAAAATTCCACCAAATTAGGAAAAAGAAAACAGACAATGCAGTTGCTGGCATGAAAATAACATCCTCTTTTGAAAACCTAGAATAAAAATTAAATTCGTTGAGGTGCGTGTAACGTCTGAATTAAGCCTTAATTCAACCAGTCTGTCATATTTACCTCCATAATCATGAGAAAGATCTTTAATAAAATATTAAATATATAATAATTTAACAGGATATGAAAAAAAGGTTCTTTTAACATAAATTTACAATTTTATTCATCAAAAAGAAAAAAGAAATAAAGTTCAAAGCAATGATGATTTTATGTTACAAATTTGTGCACAGTATATATATATATATATATATATATATTATATATATATATATATATATATATATATATATATATTATATATATAATATATAATATATAGATATACATAGATATAATTATATATATATATATACAGCGCGGTGTCTCAAAAAAAATACACTAACACTTAAGTTTGAAAGACTATAAAACTTTATTATGAACATAGTGATCAAGTTTTAAAGCCTTGGAAATTCAGATACTACAATGTATTTAAAGAATGCATGTTCGCCAACATGTTCAAAATGATGACCGCTATTTTCCAGACACAGCTATTAACGCAATACCAATGGTAGTCCCAAACCACACGAAAGCAGTTTCAATTGGAATCGTCGCCAGCATTATCTTTCGGATTTCCAATTTTCAATGCATTTATCGTTCTTGGTTTTGAGCGTATTAAACTCTGTCTTTGACGGTGTCCCATAAAAGAAGTGTCCGTATTGCGTGAGATCTGGGAACTCGCAGGGTATTCGAAAATACTACCCCTTCGTCCAATCCAATGTGTTTGGAAATGCTTTGCATCGAGTGAGCTCTTACATGCGATGGTAGTGGGAGGTGCCTCCATCTTGATTTGAAAGTAAAATCACATCGTTACTCACCAAATATCTCGCCATTGTGTGACCGACGACTCCTGCAGCAAGCGTTAGTACTTCCCATTCGACCGCTCCATTAAAAAAAACGGTCCTATGATGCCCAATGCTGAAATCTCACACCACACAGTTACCCCTGGTAGGTTTAAATGGTATTCAGCTTTAACATGGGATTTACAGGACCTCAGTAGGTTACAATTTTGGCGATTAATCGAGCCATTTTAATTTAAAAGTGGCCTCATCGCTCCAGACAACTATTGGGTAGAAAGCCCTGCATCTTCTGCGCATTTAGCCAGGTACCATTCACAAAATTGAAGTCTCCGTCCGGATTCGTCTTATTGAAAGCTAATGTGATTAGTCTTGTATTGTAGCATTTCAGGCCTCGTAGACGCATCAAGATGCGATGGACGCTATCTTTTGAGATGTGTTTCTCTCCCGAGCCGCTTGTCGTAGAGATTTCTGTGGGCGGACCAGATGAAGCGTTCCTGTTTTACCTGCTCTTCCTTGTGCAGGGTTGGTGGATTGTCCGTGGTCGTTCCAGAACGTTTTCTTGTTGACGGTTGTAACGTTCCACTCTGCTTCAATTTCTCTCTGATGCGGGCAATTTGGTCGGTGGCGTTGTGGCGTTTATCGAACTCCATTCTGAACCGTCTTTGCACTTCCGTGGCGTTTCCGGTGGTACAATAGCATTTAAGGACAAACTTTCTCTCTTCAAAGCTAGGTTGATCTCCTGCCATTCTGTTACAGTAGTTACACCTAAAAAAACAAAAAGCAGT
>JABUQX010013950.1:37500-40000 GCA_015478945.1 Trachelipus rathkii
TGTTCGCAGCCGAGTTTTAATTCTCGCCCCCAGGAAGATAAAACTCAGACTGCCACGCGGAGGATCGGCCCATATACTTCGCATATATAGGAGAGAGGCGGCAGGTGGCAGGGTGTATATATATATGGCGGCGTTATATATATATATATATATATATATATATATATATATATATATATATATATATATATATATATATATATATATATATATATATATATATTTATATATATATATATATATATATATATATATATATATATATATATATATATATATATATATATATATATATATATATATATATATATATATATATATATATATATATATATATATATATATATATAAATATATTTTTAGAGGCAACTCCTACACTCGTCCTACTCAAAATTTAGCACGGTTATTATTATAGAAACGAACGATATTCTTCAAATTTTGCAAAGTTATGATAAAATCTTCTTTTTTTTTTTTTTTTTTTAGGCCACTGTCTGAAAGAATACATTACATAATACAAAATGAAAGATTCGTGTACTGTTAAAAAGTGTATGTATTATGGCCATTGAATAACCCTTTTTAATCAATGTAAATGATAACGGCTCGTGCCTCTCCAACAGAGAGTAAATTTCAAGACGGTATACAATACATATTCGTGAATTTAATTCTTTTACAAGTTTTTTTTCCCCATCTAAGAATCTAAAAACACTCGTTTTATTTAAGAAAATAATTAAATAAACATTTACTTGTTCCTAATGCACATTCGGATAAAAATAACTAATATTTAAATTCTAATATCTGGATTTATTTGAAAGAAAAACAATAAGATACCCATAAAAATCAATTATAAGCTAAAAGAAAACTGCAAGAAATGGATAACCCAAATATCTTTATAAATACTTATTTTGTTAATTATATATAAACAAATAAATGTAGTAAATAATAAATAAGAGAGATTTATATATATATATAATATATATATATATATATATATATATATATATATATATATATATATGTTATATATATATATATATATATATATATAGAGAGAGAGAGAGAGATAAGATAGAGAGAGAGAGGGAGCACGAGTAGTAAAGTTGCTGGAGTCGCCGTTGATATATATATATATATATATTATATAGATATATATATATATATATATATAGAAAGAGTATATATATATATATATATATATATATATATATATATATATATATATATAGTATATATATATATATATATATATATATATATATATATATATATAACATATATATATATATTTATATATATATATATATATATATATATATATATATATATATATATATTATTAAATTTATATATATATATATATATATATATATATATATATATATATATATATATATATACATATATATATATATATATATATATATATATATATATATATATATATATATATATATATATATATATATATATATATATATATATATATATATATGTATGTATTATGAATACTTACAGTTCTTGTTAGCCTGAATCTTTGTCTTCTTATAGACTGATCCAATATGATCTAATTCATAAATGTAGAGATTAATATCGGGATCTCTTGATAGAAATTT
Source organism: Trachelipus rathkii (assembly GCA_015478945.1). Taxonomy (NCBI): domain Eukaryota; kingdom Metazoa; phylum Arthropoda; class Malacostraca; order Isopoda; family Trachelipodidae; genus Trachelipus; species Trachelipus rathkii. Next base: position 39,111 of record JABUQX010013950.1, read on the forward strand.
CTCACTTATATAATTGGGCGCCTTGAAAGACCGATCTCCAAGAAGCTATAAATTTTGCAAGAAACATTATTATTATTATTATTATTATTATTATTATTATTATTAATACACATATTATTATAATTATAATAATAATAATAACATTTATCACAGTATTATTAAAATTAGAAACACTCTATTATTATTATTATTATTATTATTATTATTATTATTATTATTATTATTATTATTATTATTATTATTATTATTATTATTATTATTATTATTAGTTCATAGTAGTAGTAGAAGTAGTAGTAGAAGTAGTAGTAGTAGTAGTAGTAGTAGTAGTAGTAGAAGTAGAACTAGCAGTAGTAATACTATTAGTAGAAGTGGTATTATTATTATTATTATTTATTATTATTTTTATTATTATTATTATTATTATTATTATTATTATTATTATTATTATTATTATTATTATTATTATTAGTAGTAGTAGTAGTAGTAGTAGTAGTAGTAGTAGTAGTAGTGGAATAAAAAGAAGTTTGAGTGGTAGTATTAGCTGTTATTGCTGCTACTGCAACAGGAACAAAAACCAAATATAATATTCAAAATGAAAGGTTTTGAAATACAATGTAAATAATAATAATAAAAAATTTAAATGACTAATTGATCATATATTTAAAATATTTCTTCCATTGTTTAATAAAATTTGAAATTCTTATGAAATTGATTAAGAGATGGAACAAAACAACTTGAGGAACATTTTGTATTTTAATTGATATTAAGTTCGGCAAAATTACTTATTTTATTTACAAAATCCTCTCTTTTTTTAACTGCGTGTTGCAAATTTCATATCCTATGAAAAGCCTATCAGAGGTAACCAAATTAATTATGTATTTTTGAATTGA
>JABUQX010013950.1:50000-62500 GCA_015478945.1 Trachelipus rathkii
GAAGATGAAAAATCACAGGTTTGACATTATAGAGAACATCCAAGTATAAGCGCAGAAAGTCCTGAACACTCTTCCAGAGAAGAGCTTCCAAGAGACATTTCTAAAATGGCAGAATCATTTGAACCTGTGCATATGTGCGGAAGGGTACTGCTTCGAGAGTGATGGTGACCAATAGACTAGAGGTGTGTCTTTGAACATATAAAAGAACTAATCCCGAATAGTTTGGATACCACCTTGTATGTATATATATATATATATATATATATATATATATATATATATACATGGAGTTATAAACTTATATATAGCATATATATATATATATATATATATATATATATATATATATATATATATATATATATATATATATATATATATATATATATATATATATATATATTCTCTTTCAGTTCTCTTCTCACTGATTCTTGGTCCTCTGTTTTCCGGCATTGTGGTGAATATTTTGTTGTGTCGCTAGACCTTTCGAAAACATTCAACAAAGTTTGGCACAAATCTTTGTTTTTTAAACTTCAATCTTACGCTATATATCCTTCTCTCTGTTGCATTTTCTCTCACTTCCTTTCCTAGAGCTGCTGTTGTAGACCGTCACCGATCATTCTTTAAACCTATTAATATTGGTGTTCAATTAGGTTCTCTCATATCAGTAACTTTTTTCTACTCTTTAATAAGGATCGTTTCTAATCTCTAGTCTCCTATCAACTCCTAAGCCAAAGACTAACCCCTTCATTATTCCTTCCAATTTGGAAGTCGATACACTCAGCAGCAATTAACGCATGCCAGAATGGTGGCCTAGACCTCTGATCCTTTCAGGTATCTCTAATTAGGGCAAAGAAACCATGGTAGTTTTAATGCCACAAAAGCACGGTATCTTTATCTATCTACTAGACAAAATCTTTCGTTCAATTATATCTTCTTCAAAAGCACGCATCTCCAACCTTCATCTTTTCCTAACATTACTGTCGTAACCTTTTCTCGGGAATTTCATTATAAGGATCACATTAGTTCTCTTTCTAAACAAGCTTCAAAGAGGTTTTTACTTTAAACAGGGGCGTTGAATGCCCTCATTTGGTGTACGCATCACATCTCTGGGGTAGTTCCACACACACACTGTTCTTGATAAGGGTGAAGTATAATGCTTTTCGAATTACAAATTCTCCTACTCTCACTAACTTTCACTAAATCTCACTTACTTACACTAACTCTCTCCAATCTCTTTCATGCCGCCCAACTGTTGTATCACTCTCAATATACTATCGCTCTTACAATATACTCTGCTATTCTATACTATCTAATGGAGAAAATCCCACTTAGAAATGAGCTCTTACTATTGCTCTTTCCACAAAGTCTCATACTTTCTATGACCCAACTCACTGACCCACAAGACTTAACCGCTATGCTCAACCTTTAATGTCCTTCACTGGTAAGTCTGGAGCACATTTCATTCATCTATTTTTTCAATATCCTTTGACTATGACACTTTCAAACATCGAGTATTGGGGCATTTCGACCTTTGCTTTGGACTTAGAATTTGATTATCCCCAACTCTGGTGGAATTTGGCATTTTTTCGGCCTTATATATAAAGAGATATATACAGTAGGTATATATATATATATATATATATATATATATATATATATATATATATATATATATATATATATATATATATATATATATATATATATATATATATATATATATATATATATATATATATATATTTTATTCTTCTTATCTTCATCTACCTTTTTCCTAAGACTGGGAATACAAGCAAGTGATAAGGTTTGAAACATGAAAAGTAGTAGAAGAACATGATACAAGTCGAAAAGAAAGCTCAGCCTTACCACCCCCTCTATACCTATTAGTAAGAACTCGTCGCAGTCAGAAAATCCACCCTAGAGCTTCACAGGATCGCGACGGACCCTCACTATGGCACATCGTCAGGTGGGCCACAACCATACCCCCTTACAAAACCCCGCTATTAACTCCTATTATGCACCTTTCTTCGCCTCTGCCAAACTCACATTTCTCTCCTCCTCCAGACATTCCTTTTTACTGGACTCACCCTACTTTTCTTTCTCGGTCTCCGTAGCTTCGGCCGATTTCCCAACACACTCACCATTATACATCCGCTTAACCAACCGACAATCATTCATCCATTCCACATGACCAAACCATCTTAACATACTTTCATTTATTCTCTCATTTACCTATTTCTTCACACCACGCAACTCTATAATACGTTCATTTCTCATTTTATCAATTCTTCTCACACTTAACACGCCTTTAAGATTGTCCATCTGAACACATTGAACTTTAAATCTATACCTCTTATTCCAGACCATAGTCTCATTACTATAAATTAACACACTTAACAACATACCCTCATGTAAGACCCTAGCGCACTCAAGACTTAGTCATTCAATTTATTCTTTACATACACCAACGATTTAATTGCACTAGCCACCTTCCTGCCATTCACAACATTCCTACTACAATCTGCATCAACCGTTCCCTTTTCATCCAACATGTGTCCTAAATATTTAAACTCAGACACTTGTTCCAGCTGCTCACCATCTAGCATAACTTTACACCGAGGACTGTCCTCACTCACAACCATAACCTTACTCTTATCTGCGTTTACTTTCAAACCCCTCCTTTTACACACCCTGCCCAACCTCTCTACCAATCCTCTCAAACTCTCTTTAGATATAATAGGTAGGGCACCCTCTACTCACCTCCATTCTCCATCATTCTAACACCATTTCCTACCACCCCCATCTCTAATTCTTTCATGACCCCATCCATATACAAATTGAATAACCATGGAGACATAACACATCCCTGCCTCACTCCGCTATTAATATTAATCCAATCACCTTTGACACCATTTATTCTTACACACACTTCACTATCGACATACATACTTTTGATTATATTCAGAAGCCTACCACCAACACCATATATCACTAACACCTGCCATAGAGCTTCCCTATTAACCTTATCATACGCCTGTTGCAAATCCATAAAACCTAAATACAATTTATTCTTCTTCTCCCCTCATTTTCTCAATTTGTTGTAAGGATTTGATCCACACATCCTCTACCACTCCTAAACGCACCTTGTTCTTCACCAATAAGACCTTCAGTCACTCGACGCACTCTTTCAACCAAAATATCAGCATATATCTTCCCTACAACACTCAATAAACTATTTCCCCTACAATTCCTACAGTTCCCATTATATAAGGGTACCATTACTGCTCACCTCTAATCCATGAGAACTATACCCTCTATAAACGCTTTATTACACAACTTCCAAATCCAATCACAATCAATCACCATCTCACCTCCGTTCTTGATCATTTCACCAATAATTTTATCTATACCTACAGATTTACCATTGTTCAACTTTCTCACTCTACCCATTACCTCCCTCTTGCTAATGACCTCATCCCCAAAATACCTATTCCTTCTTTGCACCATCAAACCCACACATTCACTATCACTCCTCCTTCATTACTGCTAATATTATTCAGATTTTCGAGCGCCTTGTTCTCCCACACTCCCTCACATCCATTTCATCAGTTACAAAAGCACCATCCCTATTCATTATTCTAAGCAGGTTCCCTTATTCTCATTCTTAACCTTTCGCTCTTCCTTCCAGAAGAGCTTCCTATTCCCTTGTAGGTCCTCATTCATCCTCCTTCCAAACTATTCATTTACCTCTTCTTTTCTCCTACGTATGTACCTTTTAGTATCTTTTTGTCTCCTTATATAATTCCAAACATCTTTCTTTTGAAGCTTCATCATTGGCTTTAAGTATATTCAACCACGCTTTTTTTTACTTTTAACCACTTTCATCACCTCTTCATTCCACCACTCACTGTTAACATTCTTACTTGCTACTTTAGCACATCCACATACTTCCTTTGCACTACTAGCAATTGCTTCCTTCATTTGCTCCTAGATTTGTTCAGTTTCAACTTGTTCACATTCAACTGATTTACTTGCGAACGCTCATAGATACATATCCATATTAACTTGTTCACTTAACTTCTCACTCTTAATTCTACCCACTTCCTTCCGTATCACCTTCCTCTCCATCCAAGCCCCACTAACTTAATTTTACCCAGAACAACATAATGATCCGATAATCCCATTCCTAATCCCCCCACTGATTTAACATCCAACACATACTTCAGCATCTCCTTCTTCACCAACACAAAATCAGTCATACTTTTCACTTCGATGCCATCTCTACCTACACCAACTCTAGTATACTTATGAATACTCTTGTGTTTAAAGAAAGTATTACTTACACACATACCTCTCTCCTATATATATATATATATATATATATATATTATATATATATATATATATATATATATATATATATATATATATATATATATATATATATATATATATACCTGGTATAAAGACTGCTCCTTCATTTTTGACTGTACCAGATATTACATCAACTTTGTCGTAACTTCTTTGCTTGAGGAGAACTTCAGGTAAATCGGGAATAAATACGCCGTCAACTCTTGGAATAAATGGCAAGGGAAAGAATTCCCAATCCTATATATATATATATATATATATATATATTATTATATATATTACATATTACATATGGTTATATATGTTGGTTGTTACATATATTTAGTTATTATATATATTTATATATATATATATATATATATATATATAGATATCTATGTTATATATATATATTATATATATATATATATGTACTAAACTTAAATAATTAGGTACAGAGGATATAAGAAAGGTTGTCACTTTATTTGTTTATTTCTTAGAATTGATTAGCTTAAGCTAAAGTTCATATTTTTGGGAGTCTGAGCTCTCCTTCTTTTGCAAATTATGTTTTGAAGCAAACTACAAAGGTAAGTGAAGCAGAAAAATTCAGTGATTTAGACAAAGATATCATCCTTAGAAATTTTTATGTTGATGACTGTTTGAAGTCTATTAAGTCAGAAAATGAAGTTATAACAGTTTACAAGGAAGTAAAAGAAATTCTAAAAATTAGTGGATTCAATCTGCATGAAGTAGCAAGTAATTCAAGGAATTTTTTTTTTTTAGAAAATATTGATAAACAAGATTTGAGCAAAGATTTTGAAGAGATAAATTTATCCTTCAATAAATTACCTTCACAAAATGATTTGATACAGCATAAAGAATTAACCAAGAGAGGAATCCTTAGCTGCATATTTTCCATATATGATCCACTGGGATTTATAAGTCTAAATTTAAAATTTATGTAATGAAAAGATAAATTGGAACGATTATATTCTACCAGATATATATAAAAAAAAGTTATTTGAAGTGGATGGATAATGATCATAAGTTGAATGAGTTCCATATTCCTAGGCCATATAATCCAAATTGTTTAAAGTATAAAAGTATTGAACTACATTATTTCTCAGATGGTTCCCAAGTTGCGTGTGCTGCAGTAGTTTATATAAGATTTACTGGAGAGAATGATGAAATTCACTGCTCTCTGGTGTTATTTAAAATCAGATTGATACCATTAAATAAAAATTTGATGCTAACCATACCTAGAATTGAATTACGTGCAGCAAAATTGGCAGTTAACATCCACCAAATTTTAAAGGATGAATTAGATATGAAAATAAACAACGAATATTTTTGGATAGATAGTGAGATTGTTTTGCAATATATAAGAAACAGGTATGGCACGGAAAAAAATCAATTGATGTTTCAACTGATTTTTTCACTTGATTTTTTGCTCCAAAAAATCATGATTTTTTGCTTTTTTATATATATTTTAATTTTTTTGATATTTAAGGATTTAATTTCAATAGAAATAAAAAATTAGATAATAATATCATAGCAAGGCTACTCTGTTTCAAATTTCTACGCTATAAAAATGTCAACAAAAGATCATGTTTCAAACATGTTTCTTTTATTTCTGATGTAATATATTATCATTATTACAGTAACATTTATTAGTCTTTAGTGTTGCTTCTTCATTGTGTCATAGACTATGTCCTCCTATTTTAAGATTTTAAATCTTAAATAAAAATAGAACAAAAACAAATACTTAACAGAACTTAAAAAAAAATATCTTCACAAAAATCAATCCATAATATCTCAAAAATCCAAAATCCAAAGAATCAAAAAAATCAAAAATTGATTTTTTTCTCAAAAAATCCAAAAAAAATCCCTAACCCTGATAAGAAATCTAAGAAATTTAAAAGATTTGTCCACAATAGAGCGTGTTTTATAAAATCACAAACAAATACAAGTCAATGGAATTATGTACCAAGCAAGCTGAATATAGCAGACATAGCAGGTAAAGGTTTATCTGCTAAGGAATTTTTGAATAATAAACAATGGAGTACAGGTCCAGAATTTTTGTATAAAGACAAAGTTCATCAACCAGAGCAAAATATGGAACATGAATTAGATGATCAAATTGAGGAAATTATAAAAAATAAACCTGTCATAGCCATACAATTACAAGAAAGTGCAACAGACAAGCTTCTACATTCTGTTTCAGACTGAATGAAATTAAAAGTAAAAGTAGCATGGATTTTAAGAGTTAAAGAAGGTCTGCATAAAATAAATTGGAATAAAGGTCCTTTGACAATCACAGAATTAAAAAATGCAGAAAAAAAGCTATATACAAATATGTACAAAATAAGGAGTTCCATGATATCAAATACAAAATAAAAAAGAAAGAAAATTTACCAAAAAGACACATTTTAGCTAAATTCCTACCATTCTTAGATGATAAAGAAATTATAAGAGTAGGTGGGAGGAATAAAAATCTGAATGATGTACCATATAATTTTAAGCATCCAATTATCTTGCCAAATAGTCATGTCACAGTGCTTATAATAAGACATTTCCATAGAATTAATGGACATTTAGGAAAACAAACAGTTTTAAATGCTTTGAGAGAAAAGTACTACATCATTGGAGCAAACAGAATTATTAGTAAGATTCTGAAAGATTGCATAATATGTAAAAAGCTTCACACAAGGAAAACTCAACAGTTGATGGGAGATTTGCCCAGTGATAGACTTGAAAGTGTCATTCCACCCTTTACAAAAATTGGAATAGACGCCTTTGGCCATTTCTAGTTATAAGAGGAAGAGGTAAAGTAAGATAAAAAAGATATGGATTAATATTCTCATGTTTAAATAGTAGAGCAATACATTTAGAAATGTTATATTCATTAGATACTAATGCCTTTATCAATGCTCTCAGAAGATTTATAAGCCGCAGAGGTAACGTGAAATTGATCCGATCAGATAATGGAACTAATTTTGTAAAAGGTAATAAAGAATTGAAGGAACAAATTAAAGATTGGAATAATAAGCAAGTAAATAAATTATTTGAGCAAAAAAAAAAATACAGTGGATATTCCAACACCCTCATTCTTCTCACAAAGGAGGTCATTTTGAGAGACATATTAGAACATTAAGAAATATATTACAAGCTTCACTCTTAGAACAGCCAAAAAGGTTGACAGATGATAACTTGAACATTTTGTTCTGTGAAATAGAATTGATTTCATTATAAATAACCGCCCAATAACAGAAGTTTCCAACGATATAGAAAACTTAGAAGCTTTAACACCTAACCATCTACTAAAGGCAAATGTAATATTCCCTCCAGGATTATTTCAAGTTAAAGATTGTTACTTATATAAAAGATGGAAACAAGTTCAGTATATTGCTGATTTATTTTGAAAATGAATTAAAGAATACTTGCCTTTATTGCAGAAAATAAGTAAATGGATAGCAGAAAGGGAATCACACAAAGAGGGTGATTTAGTTCTTTTAATAGATGACTTCAAACCAAGAAATATGTGGAATTTAGAAAAAATTGGTGAAAAAAGTTTACAAAGATTCAAACAGAGTAAGAATTGTAGATGTAAAAATAAATACTTTGACTACAACAGTCTTGAAAAGATCAATCACAAAATTGATCTTGCTGAGAGAAAGTGCAGGACTGTAGCAAGTAGACAAAAGAATTATAAACTAAGGAAACTAAGAATAATAAGAAAACTTAATATTCTTAGCAAGAGTTTGGATATGTTGTATTTTGTATGAAAATCCAAACCTAAAAATATTAAAATAGTAAATTATAAGAAAAAGAAAAATATTTAAATAGTAAATTATAAGAAAAAGAAAAAGTTAAAAAAAATACTATATGAACACCAACTGTGGATTTTCTAAACCTGACCAAAACATAAAAAAAGAAGAAAAACAAAAAAGTTGCAATGTTGATAAGAAATTGCTGAGAAAATCATATATCAGGGTGCGGTTAGAACAGGGCTTGCAAATGCATAAGAACAGATCAAGCAAAAGATTCCACAAAGAAGAAAAAGTATTAAGGTGGAATCCAAGCAATCTTTGAGCAATATATAAGGAAGCTACAGAAGAAACCTTAAAACAACGTAAAACAAAGAGCTAAGAATTCATAAAGTTTAAGGTTTGTTCAAAATAAGAAAATATTGAAGGTGAAATCCTAACAATCACAATCTTCAATCAATTGCAAATATATTAAAAGAAAGGTATAGAAGAAAACCTTAGAACAAAGAAAACACATTTACAAAGAAGCTAAGAATCATACAGAACACCTAACTAAGGTCAACTTTTCCACTTTGATCAACGCTACCATCTTCAAGCAACTTTATTAACAGCAGCCTATTCATGTAATGAAACCACCCCAAAGCTCAAGCTTAACTTCCTGAATCCAATTTCATCAGAAATAGCAAGGTCAGCAGAAGCTCATAAAAATTATTAATTTTAGTTTGGAGTAAATTGCATGAATGTGAACAATAACGTACTGAGACGCAAAGAAAAATATAAAATACGAATGATAAATAAAAAAAGTCACAAAATGATTTATTTTTTTTTATGAATATTTTTTGAAGATAATTATTATTTTTTTTTAACCTTTTTTATTAATTATAATTTTTTAGAGGTACATTTGTGTGATATAAATATATAAATATATATATAAATATATATATATATATATATATATATTATTTATGATATTTAAATATCTATATGTGTATAAATTTAAATAACTAAAGATAGAATATATATATAATTTTTTTATTTAGAACCTTTCGTCCACTCTATATAAAATAAAAAATAATCGAAACCGAGTCTACATCACCTAATGTAAAAAAATTACAATAACTAATATATATATAGTATAATATATAATATATATATATATATATATATATATATATATATATATATATATATATATATTATATACTAAATATAATATATAATACTTATATATATGTAGCCCGCGTGCTAACGCTTTGTGTGTTGTATTCACGTGTTTAGGGAACCGGATGCTTAGTGGAATAAAATCCCGTCATTGTTACTCAGCGACGCGGAGCCCAGTTTCGAATCCGCTGATGGAGAGTAAAAAGCTCCTTTCGACTTTGCATTTAAAATGGGCGGCCAGCGCCTTGAAGTACTCAGCAAATTATGGGATGACGAAAACCGGAGTGCTTTACCCAATCTTACGCTTAAAGCTTCTTTGGAAACGCGGGATCGCTTATTGGATAAAAGCTCCCGGTCATGTGTACTTCAGCGACTCGAGTCCCAATTTCAAATCCGCTTGATGAGAGAGTAAAATCTGCCTTTGACTCATTAATTTTGAAGAACGCCTTCTATCCTTTCGGAAATATGTAGTGAAATCCGTATGGGTACATGGAATGTAGACTAATAAATGTTGAGGAGAAGAGGGAGAGGTGTGGATGTATTTAGAAAGGGCAAAATTTGATTTGCTCGCTGTTGACTGAAACAAAGATATAAGGAAACGGTGAAAATGGGGTGTGGTGTGAAATGTGGTGTGCTGAGTTGTGGAAAGGATATGATGAGAGGCGAGAGAAGGAGTTGCATTTTGATGAGTACCTGTGTACAAAGCTATAGGTTGATTTTGTGTGTGTGATCCAGAATTCTATATGGTTAAATTTAACGTTGAAAAAGGTCAAGGTATGTGGTGGTTGTGACGTAATGTCCATCTGAGGAAACGTTGAAGATGAGTACGAGGTTTTTTTGGATATCTGACATGAGCTCTGGCAGGGTTGAGTAGAGCTTCAGATTGATAGTGTTGGGGACCTAGAAGGTGATAGGTGATTCTGGACGCCGCTGGTATAGCGTGGTGGTTTGGGGGTGGGGCGAGAGGAGCGGGGGGGGGAGGGGAAAAAAGGGGGGGGGGGGAAAAACGGTGGGGTGGGGGGGGGGGGGGGGGTGGAAAAAATAAAAAAAAAAAAAAAATGAGAATGGAGGAAAGGCTGTAAATATTTTGTGGGAAAAAGAGGTAAAGTAATACTTTCTTTTAAACACAAAGAGTACTCCATAAGCTATACTAAGAGTTGTTAGGTAGAAGACAGAATCTGTATCGAAGTGAAAAAGGATGATTGATTTTTGTTGGTGAAGAAGAGACGCTAGAATATGTGTTGCGATTTAAATCAGTGAGGGGCTTTAGAAGGGATTAATCGGATCATTAATTGTTGTTCTATGTTAATTAAGTTATGGGTTGATGCGAGAGAAGTGATACGAAAAAGTAGGTAAAATAAGAGTGAAAGTTAGGAACAAGACAATAACGGATTTAAGTATGTAAACAGCGCTCGCTAATAAATCGGTTTTGATATGTGAACAACGTATATCCAACAAAATCGGGGAAATGAAGGAAAGCAATTGTATAGTCATGTTGCAAAGGAAGTTGGATGTGCTAAGTAAGGAAGTAAGAATGTTAACAGTGAAAAGTGGAATGAAGAGGTGATGAAAGCGGTTAAAGGTAAAAAATAAGCGGGTTAGAATGTACTATAAAGCAAATGATGAAGTCTTCAAAAGAAAGCATATTGGAATTAGATAAGGAGGAAAATGAGAATGCTAAAAGTGCCATACGATAGGAAAAAACAAGTAAATGAACAGTTATTGGAAGGGGAGTGAATGGGATTTTAACAATAGGGAATAGGAAGCTCTTTGGAGAAACGCGAAAGGTTAAGAATGAGACTATAAGGGGAATCTGCTTAGGATAATGAATAGGAATGGTGCTTTTGTAACTAATGAGATGGATGTGATGGGAGTGTGGAAGGAACACTTCGAAAATATACCACAATCATTCAACAGTAAATGAAGAGGTGATAGGTGAATGTAGTGTTGTTGATTGGATCCGCAAGAAGAGGAATAGTTCATTTAGGGGATGAGGTTTTTAGTAAGGAGGATGTAAGAGTAGCATTGAGAATTGAAGAAATGGTAACAATCTGCAGTATAAGGAAATTACTCGTGAAATGATCAAGAACTGAGGCGAGATGGTGATTGATTGATTTTGGAAGTTGTGCAATAAAGCGCTTTATGGAGGATATTAGTTTCTAATGGATTGGCAGGAGAGCGAATATACCCTTATATAGTTAAGGAGAAAAAGAACTGTAGAAAATTATTAGGGATAAGTTTATGAGTGTTGTAAGGAAAGGATAGCTGGTTTTGGGCGAAAAGAGTGCGCGACGTGGACTGAAGGACTGAATGGTGAATAATCAAAGGTGCGTTTATGAGTGGATACAGCATGGTCGTGGATCAAATCCTTTACATTGAAACACTATGATTGAGAAAAATGGGAGAAGAAGAATAAATGTATTTAGGTTTTATGGATTTGCAACAGCGTATGATAGGGTTAATAGATTCTGTATGGCAGGTGTTGTGATATATGGTGTTGTGTAGGCTTCTGAATGGAATCAAGTATGTATGACGATAGTGAAGAGGGTGTAAGAATAAATAGTGTCAATGGTGATTGGTTTAGTATTAATAGCGGAGTGGAGCAGGTTTGTGTTTATGTCTCCTTGGTTTTCAATTTGTATATGGATGGGTTATGAAAAAATTCGAGGCTGGATGCAGGAAATGATGTTAGGAAATGGACGAATGGAGATGATTGAGGTGCACCTTACCTATTATATGCGGATGATTTTGGTTAATTGTGGTGAAGCTTGAAGAGAATTTGTGAGGAATTTTGGTAGGAGATGCAGGGTGTGTAAAAGGAGGGGGCTTGAAAGTAAACGTGGATAAGAGTAAGGTTATGTTGTGAGTGAGGACATTACCTCGTGTGAAGTTATAGTTTAGATGGTGAAGCATGCTGAAACAGTGCTGAGTTTAAATATTTAGGGTATATGTGGATGGAAGGAACGAATGATGCAGAGTGTAAGTAGGAAAGTTGTGAATGGCAGGAAGTGGCTGGTGCAATTAATTCGTTGGTGAATGTAAAGGACAGTCTTAGTGCTAGGTCTACATGCAGGGTACATGCTGTTACCTTTGTTTATTGTATAGTAGTGAGACTATGGTCTGGAATAATGAGTATAATTCTAAAATTCAATGGTTCAGAGTGACAAATTTAGGTGTGTATGGATTAGTGAGGGTATGGTTGTGGCCCACCTGGGCCAA
>JABUQX010013950.1:65000-67500 GCA_015478945.1 Trachelipus rathkii
ATTGTTTTGTCGTATGTTTACTAGGATGAAGATTTTTTAATCGGAGTTATGAAATCATTTTTGTGTTGGAAGTGTCTAAATATTAAATTATTTTGTTTCCAACAAACAAACTTTGATACATTCCGCATTAGTAATTGTTAAACTTCCTGAATCTAGGTTTAATTTACGATTTCTTGTTTTAGTGCATGTTTTAATGTATATTGTAGCTTTAAACATTTTGTATACTAGTGTAGTATAGTTTTCGGATAAGTCATTTTTTTCTAACAACTATTACCGATCCCAAACCCTACAAAAATCTTCGTATCCGAAACTATCCTATATCTAATTCAAACTTTGACTTTGCGTTGGCAAATCACTAAAAAGAAACATTAAAAAAATGTTTCTTAACACATGATTATGTTTAAAGTCGATCAAAGGATTAGTACGAAAACAAAGGAGAACAACACAGCCATAATTCCCGTTTTTTTGAAAAACATCTCTCCCAAACAGATTAATTCATTCCATAGGTTAGCCTTGGAAACACCACAACCTCAGGGTCTTTTCGGAATTTAAAATGCGGGTCATAAAGAACATTAATCTTTATAACGACTTAAAACTAATAAGCTCCTTAATGTTTCTAATAGACATTAATCTTTCAACACTCAACATATAACAGCTTCTTAAAATACGCAACTCAAACCTTCTCTTCTTACGATTTCTTCCTTCTCGGGAACTTTCTGGAAAAATCGTGTATATTTACTTTCTTCCTAAAAGCTTCTTAAAAGGTGGTGCTTTGATTATCATTCATAATTTCGTTTAAAATAACACAGTTGTCTTTTTCAAAAGAGAATCGTCCGTCCCTGTATTAAATAGTTCGTATATCTGGGTGATTTCCACTCACATAGATCTTCTTGAGAAAGTAAAAGTAGAGTCGTAGGACCTTACTTTATATCAAGCGTGTCCGCACTAACATTATGACACACGGAGATGATTTGTCAAGAATCGATTTGTGAGTGTCAAATCCTTTGTACCAGATCGTCACAGTGCAACAGCCGCATATCCGAAAAAAATCCATTTTGAACTATTCATTAGAAGTATTACTATCAATGATCCGAGAAGAAACAGACATGTGATAGTAATGACACAAATTTCCAAACAGCCTTGAAATTTTGTATTTCAAAGTCTCTTGAATCTCAGATTAATGGCTGTTATTCAGTTTTAAATGTATCTCCCTGTAATGTGAAAGCAAACTACTTTATCAAACTTTTCCACTTACATTGACTTGGAACAATTTTTCGACCGCCAATTAACGTCAGATTGCGGCCTATTAATCTTTCGTGGGATTCTATATTTTTCGAATCCTCTGGGTTCTAATTTGGTAGCCCTTGCCTTGTTTACCAGAAAGATAAAAAAAATAGAAAAGAGAGAGGAATCACAACTAGATAATAGATAATAGATAATAGATAGATAGATAGATAGATAGATAGATAGATAGATAGATAATAATAGATAGATAGATTAGCATAATAGATAGATAGATAGATAGATAGATAGATAGATATAGATAGTAGATAGATAGATAGATAGATAGAACTAGATAGATAAGATAGATAGATAGATAGATAGATAGAGTGAAAAAGAGAAAAAGGAAAAAAATGATTACCTTTAGATCCTGGAGAGAGCATCTGAAAATGAACCGAAGCGCCTCCAGCACTTTCTCCAAAAATTGTCACCAGATTTGGATCTCCTCCGAAGCTTGCGATGTTCTCCTTTACCCATTTCAGTGCTAATTGTTGGTCTTTTAAACCCATGTTTCCAGGGAGGATTTCATCTTCAGTGGACAAGAAACCTGAGTATTAGAAATATTATTATTATTATTATTATTATTATTATTATTATTATTATTATTATTATTATTATTATTATTATTATTATTATTATTATTATTATTATTATTTCTTTTTTATTTTATTATTATTAATATATACTTATTATTATTTTATTATATTCTATTAATTATATTATTAAATATTCAAAATCATTATTCTTATTATTATTTTCATTATTTATTATTTGAAATATTATTTAAATTATTTAAGTGCTTACTGAATTTCTTTCGCTCATTTCTCTTATCCTAAATTATATCTTAATATAAAAAAGGTCAAAAATTTTTCGCATCATAGAAACGCCCTTAAACAGTTTGTTAATATTTTTAACTGCTAATGTAATATAATTACAGGTACATAAATATAAAATACACAGTTTTGAATTTAAATTCTTAAGTAGACTACATCTCGCATTATAATTTAAAGAATTTTATGTTACACTTAGTGTACTTGAATATCCACAGAATTCATAACCATTTGAGCTGGCATGTCCTCCAATGAGCAAAATTAGATACCTGTTGCTAAGTCCTCGTCTCTTTTTAAAATAATTTGATACAATATAAAGGGGGAGAACAAGGGTATGTTCCTTCTACCAAATTCCTGTAATATATAATCATAATTTTTCTATTTTTTTC
>JABUQX010013950.1:72500-75000 GCA_015478945.1 Trachelipus rathkii
CAGCTGTATCTATCTATCTATCTATCTATCTAATCTATCTATCTATCCTCATTCCTTTACTCTATTTCCATTACAATCTATTCTTAATCTATCTATCTTATCTATCTATTATTCTATCTATCTATCGTAATCTTCTATCTATCTATTCTATTAACTTCTCACTTTCCATTCTCTCTCTTATACATCGCTCTACCTTCATCTACACCCATATTGGTATATATATATATTATATATATATACTATATATATATATATATATATATATATATTCAATATTATATATATATATATATATATATATTTATATATATATATTATATACTATATATTATTTATTATATTATAATTATACTATATTATATATATTATATAATATATATATATATATATATATATATATATATATATATACTTATATTATATTATAATATATACTATATATATATATATATATATATATATATATTTAAGTATATATTATATATATATTTATATATAAATACTATAATGTAATTATATATATATATATATACTATAGTATATAAATTATATAATATATATAATTATATATATAATATATATATAATATATATATATATATATATTATATATTAAAAGATTTAAGAGAGAGAGGAGAGATCGAGGAGAGCGAGATGAGGTAGGGCATCGAGAGAGAGATGAGATGAGAGAGAGAGAGAGAGAGAGAGTAAGGATGAGAGAGATGAGAGAGAGAGACGAGAGAGGAGAGAGAGAGAATGAGACGAGAGAGTGAGAATGAGATGAAATGAGATAAGGAGAATAGAGAGAGAGGAGAGAGATAGAGATAGAGAGGAGAGAGAGAGAGAGAGAAGAGAGAAGAGAAGAGAGGAGAGAGAGAGAGAAGAGAGAGAGAAGAGAGAGAGAGAGAGAGAGAGAGAGAGGGAAAATAACAAAGTACCTGACGGACAAAAATAAAGAGGATCATTTTTCATGCATTTCATAATGAAACCACGTTTAATAAAGAGAGAAAAAAAAAATTTGAAAATAAAAATATATTAGAAAGTCAAATTTCATTTTCTTATTTTTTTGCGAGACAAAGACAAAATTTTGAAAACAAGAAAGAAAGAAAGAAAAGTAAAGTTAGGGGGAAAATTATGTAAACTTAACAAATAATCCTCATTTTTTTCCTTGTTAGCAATGTTTCCAAATATGAACTTTTAGTTTTAAAAAATGTTATTTTTAAAAAATATTATTTTTAAAAAATATTACTTTTAAAGCTCTCCGTTCATTTGCAACATTTGTTGTAGGGAGCTCTTTCGGGGTTTAAGAAATTGTACTAGATTGATGATTCTTTTTAGAAAATATACATTTGTTTTTACAAATTAACACCACTGTTTATTTTTATTATTATTATTATTATTATTATTATTATTATTATTATTATTATTATTATTATTATTATTATTATTATTATTATTATTATTATTATTATTATTATTATTATTATTATTATTATTATTATTATTATTTTTATTATTATTATTATTATTATTATTATTTATATATTATATTATTTCTCCGCTTTTTTATTATTATATTATTATTATTATTATTATTATTATTATTATTTAAGCTAAATAAAATTCTGTAACACGTCAAAGGTAATGAGGTCATGAGTATTAATATTCTTAAATTTTTAATTTATTTTCAAGTTAATAACTAACGATTTTTGCCCTTTTAATGAAATAGGGTTCCTAGTTGAACTTTTTCTAGGGGTCTCAATGGGAACTTTTACTAGGCGGAAGGAGTTCCATGGGGAACTTCATTCATAAGAGGGGTCCCAATGTGAACCTTCTCAAGTAGTAAGGGGGTCGCAAGGGGAATTTAAATATTGGAGGGGTCCAAGGAAAAACTTTCTATAGGGGTTGGGTACCAATAATAACTTTTTCTAGGGGAAGGGCACACAAGGGAAGCTATCTGTAGGAGAATAGGTCCCAAGAGGAACTCTCTATACAGCAGGGAAGGGGTCCGAGGAGAACTATCGAAAAATTCCAGTGAAATGTGCTTCTCTCTCTCACATTATTTTCCTTTCGAATTTTTAGATTTTATTTTATGCAAAGTTAAAAAAATAACCTCATTAATTGGAACATAAACGTACTTTTTTAATTAAACTTCTTCAAGCTTTATCATCTATCTATCGATCTATCTATCTATCTATCTATCTATCTATCTATCTATCTATCTATCTATCTATCTATCTATCTATCTATCTATCTATCTATCTATCTATCTATCTATCTATCTATCTATCTATCTATATATATATATATATATATATATATATATATATATATATATATATATATATATATAGTATATATTATATAATATTATAATATATTATATATATATATATATATATATATATAATTATTTTAAATTACTTAATTTATAATAAATATAGTAAATTTAATAAATATACTATATATATAGTATATATATATATTACTATATTTATATA
>JABUQX010013950.1:87500-90000 GCA_015478945.1 Trachelipus rathkii
TATATATATATATATACTATATATATAACAACAACGCCTCCTGCTATTTATATATATATATATATATATATATATATATATATATATATATATATATATATACAGAATGTATGCCTGGAAGAAAACAAACCATATAGTTGATTCACTGTTTAGCGTTATAGACTACGATGCATACAAAAAATAGAGAAGTTTGCAAATTCTTTTTCATTGAGGTTGCAAATGATGTGACAAGATAGAAGCAACATACTCTGAATACACAGAAATGAAATTCATTTTAAATAAGATGAAGAATACATCAAAATTAGGAACAAGGAATCAAAGTATAGAGCATGCAGAAAAACTAGTATTTGTAAATGAAATTTTGAAACAATAGAGCATCACAGTAATGTTGGAAGTAGTTATTAAACTCGTCATATCAAACTAGTTCCCTCAGTCAGGTGTTATTATTATTATTATTATTATTATTATTATTATTATTATTATTATTATTATTATTATTATTATTATTATTATTATTATTATTATTATTATTATTATTATTATTATTATTATTATTATTATCAACTATGATATTGACTTGAGTTGCAGTGGCTAAGCACCAGATCTTCAGTATCATCATACGCACTAATGCTAACTTCTATAAACACATCAAAATCTGAGAAAACTAAGCCTAATGACATTCATGAAAACAAGAATGTTAAAATCTCTGCCTCAGACTTTAAATGAAAATCAGATTCATCAAATACACCATACAATGAGAATTCAGATATGTCACGTGATGCCCCGATTAGCAAGTTGTCTGAGGATTCAGATGCTGACCATGATGATACATAACCATGATATTTAATTCGTGTATGTAATAATAAAAGCTTGTCAATGGTCTTTGTTATATATTATTTTTTTTCAATTTCTGATGTTGATACTCATTAATAGAAAACAATTTAGGAATAGTAGCATAATTTTGTTTATTGTTTACATACTTTGCCATTTACTTTAAATTTAGCAGTACAATTATAACTAACAAAACTATTCTCAAGGTTATTAGTAATGAAATAAGCTCTAAATAATAATAGAATAAACAACAAACATAAGTAAAATAATATAACATTTGTAATAATATCATAGATTGCTTATTTTCTAATGCTTAAAAAAAAAAAACTTCTTATTCAAACACTAGTTGTTTTTTGATATATATATATATATATATATATATATATATATATATATACTGAAGTATATATATATATATATATATATATATATATATATATATATATATATATATATATATATATATATATATATAACTTACTATATTTATCTAGTATTTCATATATAAATATATATATATATATATATATATATATATATATATAACTAACTATATATATATATATATATATATATATATATATATATATAACTATATATATATATATATATATATATATATATATTAAAGAAGATAGTAAAGAATGAACTTCAATATAAGAGGCTGAAAGATATTTGTTTCTTTGTTATTTTTACGGCGCACATATTTCAACATAAAACTGAATATTGCCCAAAAAGAATAAAACATGCTTTATATATATATATATATATATATATATATATATATATATATCACTGCTATATATATATATATATATATATATATATACTATATATATATATATATATATATATATGAGGAAGAGAACGCACCAAAGGGTAATACACACATCAAACGAGTTTTTTCCGGAGGTAATCAGGATTTCATATATATATATATATATATATATATATATATATATATATATATATATTATAGCCAACCTTATATATATATATATATATATATATACTATATATATATATATATATATATATATAAGAGAAAGCTGCAAAAATAAATCAGTTGATTGAACAAATCTGGAAGAAAATGAAGGAAGCGTTTGTTGGTAGTGCAAAATAAGTATGTGGATGTGATAAAGTAGGTAGTAAGAATATTAACAGTGAATGATGGAATGAGGAGGTGATGCAAGTGGTTAAAAGTAAAAAAGAAGCGTTGCATGATTGTATTAAAAGCCTATGGTTTCAAAAGAAAGATATTTGGAATTAGGAGGAAAAAAGTACTACTAAAAGATGCATACGTAGGAGGAAAAAATAGGTAAATAAACAGTTTGGACGGAGGATGAATGGGGACTTACAAGGGAATAGAAAGCTCTTCTGGAAGGAAGCGCGAAAGGTTAAGAATGAGAATGGGAGGAATTTGTTTAGAATAATGAATAGGGATGGAGCTTTGGTAACTGATGAGATGAATGTGAGAAGAGTATGGAGGGAACACTTCGAAAATCTGCATAACATTGGCAGTAATGAAGAGGTGATGGTGAATGTGTGTGGGGTTTGATGGTGCAAGAAGGAATAGGTGTTTTGGGGATGAGGTCATTAGTAAGGATGAGGTAATGGGTAGAGTGAGAAAGTTGCAGAATGGTAAATCTGCTGGTATAAATGAAATTAC
>JABUQX010013950.1:100000-111624 GCA_015478945.1 Trachelipus rathkii
ATTCCCACTTCCAAACAAATCTCTGGCGCGGTACCACTTTCGCTCGATTAGTTTGGAAGTAGCCAATGAATAGTGGAATATAAATTTGTATATATATATATACTCGGTGGGACTCGTGTGGACCAGAGGAATTACTATATATATATACAAGGGAATGAAGAATAAATATTGACTCTGTAATATACTGCTATATAGACCGAATGCCCATAAAAGAACCGAGTTTTATTTTATGATGATTTTGGGGACGAAAAAGTTTTGTTGTTTATTAAATTTAAATCGAAATTTATTTTTTATGTTGACTAAGTTTATTTTATATGGAAGTCGCTTTAATATTTGAAATTATAATTTTTTATTACGAAGTTATTTCTGAATTTCCGAATATGTGTAACCACGTTATCGAACAAGATGTAGTATAATTTTTCGAAGTTGAAAAATATATATTTTCGGAAGTGGACAAAGATGAAAAAAAAACTCTGTCAATTTCCGAAGATAATGAAACAATAATAACAACAATATTTGTTGTGATAACGTTAACAATAAAGTATACTACTAAGACTTTCTATAACTAGTACTACGAAAGCAATAATAATAATAATAATAATAATAATAATAATAATAATAATAATAATAATAATAATAATAATAATAATAATAATAATAATAATAATAATAATAATAATAGAAAGCAGTATACTAGCTACAATATAATAATAATAATAATAATAATAATAATAATAATAATAATAATAATAATAATAATAATAATAATAATAATAATAATAATAATAATAATAATAATAATTATTATTATTAATAGTAATTATAGTAATAATTACCAACAATAATTATTAATTGTAGGAATAGTCTTCTTTGAAGACACAAAGGTGTCTCAATAGAATGACAGTCTCCAATGTAATAACTTTACTTTGGGTTCTTATTGCGTTTCACCTCTAGTACAGAGAGCGGAGTATGCAATGAAGAATCCAAGAAGCAAATGTTTACTTATGGACACTATTTATTACTACTTAGACAGGGGTGAAGCCTCTGTCTGGGGATTTCTAATATTTGCTCCACCACCAGGAATACTAAGATTACCAAAACCACTATAATTACAGTTTATCATGCACGGAAACTTTTGACAGCGCAAAATGTCACACAAGTTCCAAAAAACTCGCTATGTTTTACCTAATTAATTTTATTATTTCACGACAAAAATTTAGGGATGTATATATATATATATATACATGGGAACCATCAACTGATGGTTGGTAATTATAAAAATTATAATTTATACTCTACAAATATTAAATTTCAATATTTGAAGTGAACACAATCGTAAATTACAATTCCGACCTGTTCACATTTGTGAGGTATTTCTGAGACCGCGTGACATTAAGAACGCGTGACATTGAAGTCGTGTGACATTGAAGTCGCGTGACAGTCGTGACATTGAGCCGCGTGACATTGAAGCCGCGTGACACTTTTTATTTTTTAATTTTCTATTATTTTCTGATAAATATTTATGGGTTTATGTATATTTTCTAACAAATATATATATAAGGAGTGATTTCCAATTACAATATTTAAAGGGGGAATGTTACAATGACATTTTTACGATGAATTTTACTCTTTCAATTTCTACGTTTTTGTTTACTTTTATTCCCTCTATATTAAATTTTTCCCAAAATCTTTTACTTTTCAATTTTTCCCTTTAGCGTTTTTGCTTACTTTTTTGAGTGCGATTTTAAATATTTGCATGTATAAAAAAATAAACAAAAATTCAGTGTACATCACGTTGGGGAAAAAAAAAAGGTGTGTGTAAATATCATACTTTTAAGCTTTCACCGAAAAAAGAGGGAGAATAAAAGAATAGATAAAAACCTCGAAGATTTCTTCCACCTATCAATAAAACTGGACATCTAAATTTAAGACGAAATAAAAAAGGTAGGTTGAAGGTGATTGACGCGGATTTTTAATATTCAGTGATGAAAACTGAATGACTAAAAAAACGTGGGCCAATCGAATTTAATTCAACCTTGAGAACTATTCTAACAGAAGTGTATCAATATTGTATACCAACTCGTGGGTCCACTGTTCAAGTTGAATTATTCTGACTGGAACAACTCAACGAGAAGAGACTGATTTGTTATACAATATCAAAACACTTATCAAAAATTAATGTATATACGAAACAAAAAAACTATTGCCTTTTTTGCTAACATCTGCAAGTAGAGAAGGGTTGGTCAGATGACCGTTAGTGGGGATCCCTAAGTTTGTCCAGAAAGGCTTTATGAATGACATACCTACACAATTTTCCTAGGATCAACATCTATCGGAAGGAAAGTTTTCAATGGCTCCGCTGTGAATTTATAAAAAAAAAGAATTCATCAGCCCTGAATTAAACATCGGTAAGACGCCTCCAAAATGGCGCGGAACCTCTAAAATATGAAAGGTAGAGACCCGTCTTAAGGATAGGCCTCGATGAAAGATGTTAAGCTACTCGATACTGCATTGAAAATGATCTCGTAGAATTTCTTTCGACTCGGAAATGCAAAATATGGGACAGAGTCTACTGAGCGTGCAGTAATTAAGAAAGTGATAAGAATCAGCCGTGCACGACGCTTTATAGTTCACGAAAAGGACGCCGAGGAGTTGGCGATAAGTAATTAATTAAATAAACCTCAATTTTAATTATTAACGTTTAAACAACAAATTTACTATCAAAAGATAGCAAATTTAAAACTATATATTAAATAAATAAATTTGTTGAATAAGCTAATTTAGATTTATTGTAAAAATCATTAGAAGTTTACAAAAGAAACTTTTGGCAACAATCACATGTTGTTAACTCGTGATTTTTACTTCCATAGAAATTACTTAATAATTGTAATTTTGTAATTAATGATAATTACCAATTTTAACAATAATCAAAAGAACCAGTGTTCTTTTCTGATTAATTTGGTATAAATTTTGTTTCTCTAGGACAATTGTGAGCTATGATACATTGATATTTTGATATAGAAAATATGCAAGGTCAGCTGGGGTCAATACTTGACCTTTCGATTGAAGGAGGTCAATAACATGTATACAAGTGAAAAAAGGAATATCTCAAAGATCAATTTTGATCTATAAAGTCAAGCCTGACATGTGAGAACCGAAGTTGGATAGGGGGAGAGAAAAATTTCAATGTGACATTTCAACCAGTTTCAAAGCCTTATTTTTCTCAGGTGACTTGAATGTTTATAATTGTTAAAGATTTCTTTGAACAATATAGAATTTTAATCCAAAATGTTATTTAGTCTCTTTTGTATAGATGTAAGGAAGTTTGAAATGTATCAAAACGTTGTCAAAGGAATTGTAAATGTAGAAGCCGTTTTTGTATTCAGTTTTCATTTTGCTCAATTTGTGGTAAGTGATGGAGGTTAATGTTTATATATCTATATAGTATATATACTTATATTTTTTATATATATTATATTATAAGTAGTATAATATATATATATATAATATATAATATAATAATCATTATATATATATATACTATATATATATCAATATATATATATATATATACAATTGAATATATGATTCTTTGGCTGAAAATTGGTATGATAATAGTTTTTGACATGAATAAGAAGACCTGCAAAATTTTTAACAAATAAATGATATGGGGGGGATCCAGCCCCTAACCCCATTTAGGGTTACAGTATCCTCAGGGGGGCCACACTTGGAACTTTACTATTGTTAATTAACATGAATTAATTTGGGCTGAATTCAGGGCGTAACCCAATTTATGGAAGGGATACTTTTACTCTTAGTGAGCCTAATTAGTGGTGTACGGCATGGTAATTTTGAGATTTCTGGTTTAAAATTGCACCGACTTCCAGGCAATTTTATATCAATAAATTTTAAGTTTATTTATATGGAAATGATTATTAGATTATTATTTACTCAAATTTTTAAAGATCGCCGAAATAGTGATGAAATGCATTCTACTTCCCGTCTGATCACTGATTGTGCAAGTCAACCACTCGCTGGAATCCAGTCATTCAAGACCACGAAAAGAAAACTGGCCACAGAGTGCGAATGAAAAGTAATTTGAAAATAAATTACACATTAATCCCATCAGCCAAAGGAACAACAGAAAAATATGGATGTTTTCGTAGTTTAATGAAAAATTAAAGAAAATAAGTATACTTGTTAACATTCGCAAGTTGACTGTGTCTGAAGGAAAGGGTTGAGGGGTCGGTATGGTCACACTCCGACATATGTTATATACACTTAACTCTCACGTCTTGCATACTCTAGTTTCAAAATATCACCACTAACAGAAGGTAATGACACTGATTTCATTAAAAGGGGGGTGGTTTTCCTTTCTTTTTTATAAAAATAAAAAGGTGGGTTAATAACCCGAACCACCAACAGTATCAAAGTCAAGGGAACTACGGAAACCTCCCTAAAGAATTTTCCATCCAGAGACTACTGTTTCTCGAAGATTATATTATTATAAGTCATCAAACTTGTTCTGAGAGTAAACTGTATTTGGGAAACGAAAATGCAGAGGCACTGCGACAGATTACAATTAGCACAGTCAGTAAGTACGGCACCTTAAAACTCTGAGTAAAAAGAACCCAAGTAATGCGTACAAATAAGCTTAATACTTGAGAGTCACGGGGGACACTGGGTGAGAGGATATCACAGTTCACGTTTGAATTAAAGTATAAGTTCTAAATTTTAAAAGATATATATTATTTTGTTCAACTAGCAAAAGGAAGTTAATGATAAGTTTTTTGATGTTGTCTAAATGGATAATAAAGTTGTCGTCGAAGCGTATTTCGAATCGATTATAGCTTTTGATCCGACGAAGTCCAGGATGTTTAGCCCTGGCTGGCGGTTCCTAGGGGAGACCTGAATGTTGTGGTGATTCTTCTCTATGGAGAGAATCATAAATAATTACTATGACATTTCAAGGTAAAGATGAATGACGCGCCGCGAGTAAATTCACTGTTCGTAACTCAAGAACCGATTCTACTGCTCAGGGAAGTATTAAAACTTTTACAATTGCAATTTCCATTTTAAACGGGGACCGTCATCTTCCACCAGGACGACGTCACCGACAGTTACATTTGGGCGATCAGATTTATTGTAAGATTGCCTTAAATTTAATAAATAATCCTTTTCCCATTTAATTTTAAATTTTATTTACAAGGGAGAGGATGTATTTGTAGCGTTTACCAATTTTTATAGGATCTAAATATGTGGGATCCATTTCAATAAGTTCCTCTGGAACGGGGAGTGAGTTTAATTTATGCCCTGTTAATAAATGGGAAGGGGTGAGTGGTTCCTCACTATGGAGGTCATCCCCTACAAAGGTGAGAGGACGGCAATTCAAAACCGCCTCTACTTCAATTATAATAGTATAAAATTCATCATAAGTGATGAGGGCATTAGTAAGGGTACGTTTCAAATGGAGTTTGGTTAACCCAATGAGACGCTCAAAAAATCCTCCGTAGTGGCTGCTACGAGCAGGATTGAACCTCCATGTAATGGAGTATTGATTAAAGAATTGTTTTTCAGATGGTAAACTATGAAACTATTTCAAATAATCAGATGAAGCATGGAAGTAGGTGGCGTTGTCTGAGTAAACAACAGAAGGGACACCACGTCTACCATGAAACGGCGGAAAGATTCAAAAAGGATTACTGGTGCTATTTGTCTAAACGAGCTCGAGAATGGGACATGCTCGAGTGTGTGCACAGGTAAACTAATAAAATATAAATTTGATGTACTGTTTTTTGAGTTTTTAATATAAAAGACTTCGGTCACTCAAAATAGTAAGATGCTTAGTAGTTAATAACTCTTACTTTAGGCAAAGCAGCCAGAAGGGCAGACCTAAAGTGAAGAGCTTGCAAACGTTTGCAACAAAATACATGTCTTGGTGGACTTTTATAATAATTAGTCTCTATATGCGGAAAAATAATACTTCTGCGTATTATTAAAAGGGGCTCAGAGTTCCTAAATGATAGAAAGGAACTAGTGGGTGTGCTCCATATGATATTTAAAATAAATGATGATTATTTTGGGAGTAAATAGGGAATTTGGTGTCAAAATAAGGTAAGGAAGGATTTCTAAACTCTGTCAACTGAGTATAGCCATTTACTAATACTATAATTAAGTTTGTTTACAAGCTGTGTAAGGCTTTTCATTTTTTAAACAATCTATTTCTGAATGAAAATGTAACTTTGCATTAAATTATGAATCATATGAGACTCAGAAATTTGTTTCTCCTCAATGGAGAGTTGATGGGAAAATTCAGGTTTTATAATTGATTTGTTATTTAAGGGGGATTTATTTACAGAGTTTTTCAAATTTTTTTAGAATAATTATATAGTGTTATTTTTAAAATTGTATTTATAAGATGATATAATTTCTCACTGTTCAGTATAGCTTTCAACAGGATTATACATGTCACACTGAGATTATGTAAATTTTCTTCTTCTTTTGTTAAGAATGGAGGATGTCCGCTCCAGACAGGCAGTCTGAGGATTTAGAGCCAAGTTGGCTGTGTCATAAATCAGAAGCTAAATTATTTAAATCTGACCGCGGGAGCAGGTCAGACGGAGGTTGTCCTGTGTAGGTGATCATTTTTCACTCTATAGAGGGAACGTTTTTTCGAATCTCGTCCACCCTGTTCTGGTTAAAAGTGGGGGAGTGTTTTTATGGAGAAAATCTCACTGCAAGGTGACTTGACTATCACACCAAGCATTATAGTTTTCTTCAAAATTATACATTTTTCAAACGTTTCTAATACTATTTTAAATGCGAGATGATAGTAGACGCTCGCATAAGGTTCTAATCGGGGGATTGGAAGCTCTTTAATGGGGGATAACTGTTAAAATTTTGATTAGTAATATTTGGAAATGGGTGTTTGAGTTCATCAAGAGCTAACATACACTCACAGACGTATGCAGACCAGATGCAATGGGAAAGGCGTGGAGTTCACATTAATTGAAAAATAAGTTGCCCTAGGCAATTTAAGTTTAAACATTGTTCAAATTGAACCAAAGTGATCTCCATTCTTTTTGAAGATCATTGGGGATCTTGTGGTCCCCACAAAGTTTTAATTTCCAAATTTTGTTAGAAGCATTTTGCCTCTTATTACTACGGGTGATAAAACACCAAGAGGATCAAAAGCAGATGCAACATTATGGCAATATTTTACGTTTGTTATTAGGCTTCTGGCTCGAAGCTACGCAAAAGTGGGGGTAAAGAAGATGATTGGAAGAAGTATCCATTCCATACTAAAAGTTTTTTAAGACAACAGGTTCTTTCTATGCCAATTCTTCTCTTGAAACATAGTAAGCAGTGAGAGTGAGTTTGGAGCCGCACTCTCTTAAAATTTAAACACCATGCAAATAAGGATCTGGTTTCAAAAAAAATATTGTTTTATTTCCTCTTCGGTGTCAAATGTACCGAAAAGGTTATAACATAAATTTGTTATAATATGGCATCCTTGTATGCAGTTTGGGATTTATTTACATGGTGATGGAGGCCTGCCAATAAAAATGGATTACAAGTTGCTCCAAATAGTACTGATTTGATACCTATATGTTACTTATAGCGATTGGGGGTCTGAGGGTCTCTGAACTAAGAAACGAGATTGAATCTCGATCTTTCTGCTAAAGCGAATCCTAAGAAAGCTTTTCATCTGAGGAAGTTGCGTACTTTTTTACTTCTAATTTTATAATAATTTTTCCAGATGTTATAGAGATGGACCACTGTGCAAACAGAAATTTAAACTGGGTTTATTGATGAGCAGTCCATAAACTACAACGAATTTTAGATTGTAAGAGGAATTTTTGCAAGCACCCATGATGTGAGGTATGTAATGTAACATTTGCGTCAAGTGGAGGGGTGGAAGGTTTCAACTTCCTTCGAGTGAGAGTCAAGGGACAACGCGTTCTTTATCACATCGTTGTAGGTATTTTAATAATTCGGGTTCATTGCCTGAGCGTCAGTACACTTAAAAGTCGAACGTTTCGACAAAGAATAATTATCCGGTAAAGTGGGATGATTTGTACGCCATGGCAATGACACTACATATTTCCCATTAATAAAGCGCAAATTTTCTTTAAATGATTCAAGGGTAGTTTTTTTCAGCTAATGTGAAACTGCTCATGCGTAATTATTTCCCAATATGGGAGAGAGACATAATACATCAGGTCGTCTATGGAGTTTTTTGTTATACTCCTCCTCCTGTATATTTCACAGAGGAGGGAATAGGGGTCCTCAGCGAGAATTTTTTATATTTTATATTATTTTTATTAAAGCAGAATCAGTACTAGAAGCTTCAGCTGAAGCAGATAAATATTTTGTATCAATATTTTTTAAGGGTTGAGAGATCTCACAAGTCTCAGTGGAGACAAAATTCATATTTTTTATTTGTACTTTTTGAGGGGGAAATAATAATTTTTTCCAGAAAGGTGATGTTTATAACCAGCCTCATTGAGGCAAAATCATATTTTTGTACTTTTAAGGGGACAATTTCACAAGCCTCGTACGAGGCAGACAAACCCTTAAACTATTACAATATAATCTAATATTCCTGCTTGGAAAAATATGAAAGTTGATGCGCATTATTTACAACTTCCCCTCCCTCGGCATCTTCGAAGGGAGGTGAAGGATTTAAATTTAAAGAGTCCTCTGCCTCAGTTATAGAGAGGGGAGGATTTTCACTTAAAACTAATGGTTCTTCCTCCTCAATTATAGGGAGAAAGGAAGAATGATCAATATTTTTATGATTAGAATGGCTAAAACTAACTATAGGATCAAAAAATTGAACTTCGGCCCTAAAAAAGATACAATAGTGACTTGAGAATCTGTGCCACCAGAAGCAAAAGGTAATTTGCCCCAAATAATATTACCTACATTTGTTTTTAACAAATTTACATTGTTTATTTTCTCATATGATTGGAGAAAATGGGGGAGGTTGTCGGATCCGAGGAGTAAGCCAATGTCCGTAATAACATCTGAAGTTGGATAAGGATTGGCAAGGGGGATACGGTATTGTCTGAGCATTTGTGTGGTCTTTACAAGCCCAGGTATTTTAAGATCGTTGGGAAGACGATCTACTATAACAGCAGATATGGGGATCACCCCCTCCTTGGTACTGATGTTTAAGGTGACCACATCATGTACTGAAGGAGTGCCCTTTTTGTTAATTCCGTTTATGGAGATGTTAACAGTGGAATGAGGGATACAGTTTAATATTTTAGCCACTGATTTTGATATTAACGAAATTTGAGATACTTGGTCGAAAATACTTCGAGACAAGATGGATTGTCCCTTTATTTTTTTTAAATCCGCTATGGGAAGAGCTACACCCGGGCTCTGAGCCCACAAGCAGGTGAGGTTAGGTGGTTTGAGGAGGATTGGGTACAGTTTGTAACATACTCTGGTATTTTTATATTGGGGACAAAGAGCAGTATGGATGTTTGGACTGAAAGTGAAACACTTTTTAGTGTTTTGAAAATCAGATGTAGGATGGTTGGCACCTAAACACTTTCGGCACCAACGATGACTGTTAACTAATTGATTACGAAGTTAAGGTACTTTAATAAAACTACAATTGCAGTGTACGTGATGCTGTTCAGAAGCTGGCATTTTATAGAAATTAATTTTGGACTATTGGTAAAGTTTATGTGTGTATATAATTTTGTTGCGCCGATTTTGATAATTATTTTGATTGTTTACTTATATAATGGAGCTGGTTTGATGTTAAGGTGGTTATTATTATTAAACCATTAAAAGTTGTTTTAAATTAGTATATTTTGGTTTAGGGTTTGATAGTTTTGATTTATTATTGGGACTGTGAGGTGTGAGCGGTCATTCACAGTTTGTATTTAATAGTTTTGATTGTAATTGGTTCTGCCCTTTCCTTCATTTTTATTATTTGAAAAGGTGAAGATGCTCAGATTTTAATGGGATTTTTTCGTCTTGTTGATAATGTTTGGCCGAGCCCTAAAATGAAGGGCATGATTTCAACATTTCAAAAGTATCTCAAGGTCCAACTTCAGCAAGCTGTGCCATTTAACCTTTTATTGATTGTGAGGGCAATTTTTGGCCAGTAAAACACCACAAAATTGTATAACCAGGTTTTTTGTCTCAACTATTAATCTCTATTTTTTTAAAGAATTCTAAATAGCATTTTATTGCTCAGCTTATAACTTGATAGAGATCTGCGTATCAATATCTATGGGGGGGTTACCTTGGTTAATTTCAAATATTAATGTTGCTTCTCTTTAGGTATTGCTTATGCATGACTGTTATTAAAATCTTCCTTCAGAAATCTCGAATAATTTATACATTAGTAGCGGTGATGGCATAGCCAGATACCATCTGTTTTGCTGTGCCTTGAAGGCAATCCAATAATAAACCGAGTTTACTAAGATCAGAATAGTTCTGACCTCCGACATAGTTTTCAAATGATTCAACGAAAGAGGCATATTCTAAAATATTGCCACTAAAAGTAGGTAGCTTTTTAAGGGGGCGTTTAAATGCTTCCGGCTCTCTAGGGGTAGCCGGAGCAACTGGTGATGTAGGACGCGAAGCTGGTCGCGAAGGTGGTTTAGTAAGGTCTTTAATTTATATTTAATGGAGTGAGTTGTTTTTTAATAAGCATATGCTGAATAAATTTCTCTTGATCATAAATTAATGTAGTATCTCATCGTCAAAAATATTGGGGCTATGTTATTCGAATTTCAGCTAATTTAAGATCTAAGTCTTTCTAGTGTATTATATATTTATCCTATACATTCACTTTGGAATTTGGATTCTAATAATGTTATGTGCTGCTCGTTGATATCTTGGTCAGCACGACTTGCCGTAGATGGTTTTACGTGATTTTTTGTGGTGCCCATCAGACTTTGAGGTCACTACTGATAAATTCAAAACATGGGAGAACATTTATAATCAAAATTGTAATAATATAGAGAAAAAAAAATGTGTCTTGAGACAACTAAAAATTATTAAATATTTAAATTTATCAGATTCAAATGTTATATATATCAATACATTATAGATTGTAAAGTAAAAATATGTACTAGTAGTACTTATTACAAAAAATAATGTTATTGAGACACAAAAATATTAAAAATTCAAACATAAGATAAATTTGATGTAAGTTGTCAAGCAAAAAATGTTGAACGATGAACGGTTTTTCAGAATGTAACGTAATAAAGCGCTGAAAATATGTATAAAAAATTTTTTACATTAAAAGATGCTTGTGACCTAAAATATCAATTATAACTATATTAATTTTATAGGAATAATGTATATATATCGGATCACTCGTTGTGATATAAATACCTGTGTAAGGTTGAAACGAAAAATTATATATATATATACAATATTTTATTGAATATTAATGTTATTGAATTTAAAACTAACTTAATACTAAATAATTGTGTTTATATTACACAAACAGATTTTATATAATAATGAGACTTTAAATATAAATGTTTACAAGGTATATTTTTCTATAATACAAAAGAGAAAAAAAAATGAAGTCCAAAGATTCAATTGAATGAAAATATTTTATTATTGAATATATAAAACGGTGATGT